>JAWNPW010000993.1:0-12875 GCA_035078745.1 Diastata ussurica
AAAATTCCTACGCGTTCAAAAGTTACAACTGTTTGGCCGTGGTCACCTCGAAAAACGGCCTTTTCTCCCACTGTGCGGCAGTGTGCCATGTCACTTAAATATTTTTAAATATTTTTGAATTTGTAATGTATACAACTATAAGTATTGTTGAATTAGGCTCGCAAAAAGCCGTAATAAATAAATAAATAAATAAAAAACTAAATAATCATCAATCAAGCCTAGTAGTTTTTCCCTATACTCTCTAATATTCTTGCCATTTTGCTGTAAATTCGCAAGATCAGACAATACTTGCTGCAACGTCATGCTGTTTGGAAATGCTTGTTCTAATTTAAATTTTAACTTAGTTATTGGTAAAATCCCTTTTCCTATTGCCGATTTAACTTTTTCCGTTCGTTAATTTATACCTTACTAATTTGCTCCTATTACCTTCTGTTATATCTTCATTATCTCTATGAAGCTGAATAGTTCTTTGGAGTTTCTACTGAAATTAGGGATGGTTTTCCCACCATATCAGATGGAAAACCTTCCATTCTCAGTTCTGTATGTTCGGGGTCACTGCTAATCTCCTCGGATATTTATTCTTTTGCCTCTTCTCTACCATCTATTCTTTTGCCTGGCTCATTAAAATTTTCTTATTCTCATTATACAATTTCCTGAATTTCTTTGTCCTATCTCTCTGTCCTTTACCTCACTATTGTTTGCATAAATTTCCACTACCTGTCTATTCAATATTCACTTGGATAGTTTCTTTATTATATTGTCTATTGATACTTTTCTTAATGTTTTTTTAATCTGTCGCATTTCTTCTATATTCTTTTCTATTATTCAATAATATGTAATTTTTTAATGTTTAATTATATTTTAATTAAATTTTTCTATAATTTATAAATTTTTGTGTTTTTAGACGTTAATCGCCGGTACAATTTTTCTATTTACGTATGATTTGTAGTACTTATGTACTCTGTATATAACAAATATCCCTAAATCTAAACCTATTATTAAAATCAGCGTCGGCTTCTTTATAGTAATCACTGAAGTATTGGCCGTCATTGTAAGCAGCATTACAATTGACTTCCGGATTTTTAGATTCCGTGGTACCCATTTTGTTTCGTCTGGTACAGTTGTTTTTTGAAATTTTATCGTTGCTCACCAATGGTTATATGTATCATTCGGTGCAATTCAGACAACTTCCGGCGGTACCTGAGTCGTTTTCAGTCTCGCTTCCTTGGAGACTATGATGTTTTTTCTTCTTCTTGGTGATTTTGATTCAATTGCCTCTTTATACGCATCAATGCACAGTGGTTGCGCTCCAGCGCTTTTTGAGTTACAGTGAGCTTTATTGAGCGGCTTTTTCGTCAATACTGCGTGGATCGTACTCCTCGGATTTGTAGGTGTCCCACAATTCTTTCAAATTATCCGTTCGGGATAGTGAAGTGATGATTGTGGAATTTTTATATGATGTCTATTTATGTGGTCTGCACGAATGCAGGATCGCCATGTAATATATGTGTGAACGTCGGGATAAATTTGAATTCTATTCTATTCAAGATGCCTATCACCTATCAGCGACTAAAGGCGCATGATTAATCCGTAGCTAAAGTGTTATGTACGCATCGCGTGCAGTATCAAATCAAATTTAACTTTATCAAATCGGGGGTTTATATATTTTACACATATAACAGTTAGTGTGAAAATCATAGATTATAACACTGATTTGTGTGATAATCATAGATTATAACACTAATACAAATCAATATTTTGTACTTTGGTAAGTGTAATATGAATTTTACTATTCAAGTGTCCTATGAAAATATTATTGAACCCACGTTGCATCACTTTCGATATGCCGCACATGTTTGGTCATTCATCGAACGAACAACCGAAAGGTTTGCCAATTACTTCGAACGGTGCCGACTTGCATGTAGCTCAGCGTGCCGTTAAAATGCGGTTCAATGCATTGTTTGTAAACGAAACAAGCATGTGCATTGGCGTGTGTGCATTTGTTCTATTCTTGTGTATGCACACTACAGTGTTACCCAATCTCCTACATTTAAAACACTATCTAATATGAGGAATAAAGTGGAACACTTTGATAGAAGTAGAAAAAATATCAATGTTTTCTGGGATACTGTTTCCCTTAAAGCCAATTTTCATGATAGGGTAGGACTAAAGAACCGGGTCTTTCAGTCTTTGCAGTGACAACACTTCAATATTTGAATGAATATTTGTTTATAACTCCTCATAAGAAAAACTGATTGGGACGATTCTTATGACCCCATATCGAGCCATAACCGCAAAAAAAAAGCTTAAACGCCAAAAAGTAAATTTTTCAGGAGAACGTTTTTTTTAATTATCTTTGTACTCAGTGCAGGTATTAACAAGAAATTTTAAATTTAAGCTTTTTGTTCAGTAATTGCATTTGCCTTTTTTTGTGCCTTATATGCATAAACACAGAAATGTAACTATTCAATCGCCGAAAATCTGAGTTGTAAAAAAATTTGTAAACAAAAGTATGTAATTAAGGCTTAAGCTATTTTTACTTTGGCTTTATCTTTGTAACGGTAAACTTGGCAGCTATGTAATTTTTACATATGATGTGTATGTTGTTTTATTATCGATTTGCATCAAAAAACCTAAATCGAAAAATATGGCGCTTAAGCTTTTTTTGCGGTTATAGCTCGATATGTTTCTAAGAACCCACGAATTTTTCAAGCTATTCGTTTTTCATTTGTTACCACTGCATTTGCACTTTCCATTGTAGCAAAGAATACTTTGTTCGTATACCCTGAATGTCGAGAGCCCTAATCTTTTCCCATAGGAATAGACCTCTCTAATTTCTAAAATCACAAGCTTTTGATAAGTCTAGCACTACACTCAAATCGCCACTGTGGCTTTTTGTGTAAAAAAGCGCTGGCCTGTCGATCACCATTTTTTTTTTTTTTCATCATTCATTTAATTTTACCTCATCCAATTTATCGCAGCTTCGTCTTTACTTGTTGTACTTATGTTACTAATATTTTCTTTTTTCTCCATGTTCCCGCCATAATCGCTGGATTATTTATAAATTTTTTTTTTGTTGCACCATTTTTCCCTTATATTCAATATTTTTTCCAGTTAGCGCTAACTTTTTCTTTTCACTTGGCTTTTTTCAGCTTCTAACCAACCGTGTCACTTCCTTCACTTAGAATCCATGGTCATTCCACCATTATCCAAAGTGACACAACTACAATAATTGAAAGCACCAACTCACTCCGTGCATACAAACTGAAATTGTTTGTTGAGAGAATCACCCGGCTGCTATATTGTATAACCAGCCTCGAGTTATTTATATTTAGCCCACAAAAAACTTCCTCAGAAAAATTATCTTTATATATTTCTTTCCTTCCAATTTATTTTTTTTTTGTTTTTTACTTTTTACGATAAAGCTTCTCAAAGCGTGCACAAAAAGCACTTCTCATAGTCACAAAGCGTCTGATGATGAACACTTTGTCAAATCGAATACTATAGATGTAGGGACGTCTCAAGAACCATTTGGGATACATCAAAAGTTCTATTATTGGCTCAAAGTACAATCAATGCAACTACGAATGGAATTCGACCAATTGACCATATGAAGCGACGCACGATCTCAGAATGGGCTATAGAGATGTTAACCGAAAATGACGACTTTAATCGCAAAATCATCTTCAGTTGTAGCGCATTTTTGATTGAATGGCTTCCTCAACAAACAAAACTTGCGTTATTGGAGTGCTGCAAACTCTTATGTGTTTCATGAAACATCTCTTCATCCACAAAAAGTAACTGTATGGTGCGGTTTCCCTGTCGGTGGCGTCATTGGGCCATTTTTCTACGTTGATGAAAATGACCGTCACGTTACAGTCAATGGTGAAAGATACAGAGAGATGACATGTTTCTTCAATCAATTGCATGGGCTGGACATCATTGATATGTGGTTTCAACTATACCAATAAGCCGGCAAAATGAGAGGACCTAAGAGCCAACATCCAACGAGTAATAGCGACCATTTCCCTCGAATTGTGTCTCCGAGTCATCGAAAACTGGCTTCAATGAATCAACCGCTGCAATCGTGCCTATGGTGGACAATTGCTCGAAATCGAATTCCATTCACAATTGCATTGATTGTACTTTAAGCCAATAATACAAGTTTTGATATATCCCAAATGGTTTGTGAGATATTGAAAAAAAAATGTTTTTGACTTTAAATGTGTTTTCTGAAAAAACGATATTAATTGGTTAGATCGTACCGACAGTTATATTTTTTATGGTTTTTCAATAAACATAGGTTGAAAAAGGATCAAATTTTTCGAAGGTGAATTTAAAAAAATCAAGTTCAAAACCTTTTCAAAACGGATCGTAGGACTAATCCAGCTGAAAACTGGGATAGGCATAGTGCTGGGTTAAACAGCTTCAAATATGCCATCCGAAATCCCAAAAAGCACAGCTGGCGGTTAGGCTGAGGAACTTACTTATTAAAAAGAATATTTCTCCCGTACTCATCCAAAAGGATGACCGGGAAGGGAGAGAAAGTGCCACAGAAAGACTTGAAACACTTATGGCAGTCCATTTTCCTGGGTGCCTCACTGCAAACTGTCGAACTACCTTTCATAACACACCTTTATTGACAGGTATTCCGTCAATCATTTTCACCACTAACAGAGTCGACAATGCTTTTTACTCTTTGCAGTCTACTTAATCACCAAACCCTGACAACATCTACCCAGCAATGCTGCAACATGGCAGAGGTTTAATTGGGGTTTGGCTTACCAATATTTTCAATTCATGCCTTCGTTTACAGTACGTCTCTTCATCATGGCGTCATTCAAAAGTGGTATTTATCCCTACCCACGCAAAAGCAAAGGATTTGAGGACTACATGCTTGACATCATTTCTTTTAAAAATAATGGAGCGCATTATGGACTGTTACCTTAGAGGTAATATTCAGAATGGCTTCATGCAACCATCTTATCTTGCGTATATTAAGGGCAAATGAATAGAAGCAGTGTTGACCATACTAGTGAAAAATCTCTCCGAAGCAAGGAGTATGCCTTAGGGGCATTCCTGGACATTGAAGGGGCTTTCAATAATATCTCAAAAGACTCCTTAATTGAAGGCCTGCGTCGAGTAGAAGCCTCTGCTGAACAGTCGCCTCATCACTACATAGTGGGACAGCGCAGAAACTAGCAAATTGTGGCAAAAACTGCAAAATATCTTGGAGTAATCCTAGTCTCCAAATTACATTGAAACTTCAATGTGCAATATCGGATTTCCAAGGCTAACAGCGGCTACTATACTTGTAAGAAGGGTTAGGTTCAGTTGACTGTATGAATAAAATACTGTATTCACATAATACTGTACTTCAAAATACTGTATTTAAAAAACTGTTTTACAAAATACTGTATTTCAAAATACTGCATTGGAAAATACTGTATTTTAAATACTGTATTGCAAAATATTGTATTTTAAATACTGTATGACAAAACTCTGTGCGTAAATTACGAAATGCATAACTTTATAATATTGAATCTGCTTTTGGGTGACCAGCCTTTGGCCGGTTCTTAGGGATCATAACCTTTGGACAGTACGCAACACCGGCTACGCAATTAACAGTACTTCTGCATTGAAGCTTCTTTGGGTGGCCGGCCTTTGGCTGGTTCTTAAGGATCATAACCCTTGGACAGTACGCAACAATGGCTATGCGATTAACAGTATTTTTGCATAAAATTCTCTTTTGCATGGGCAATAGTTAGACCAATTTTATTATACGGGGTAGTAGTGTGGTGGAAAGCTTTGGAAAACAACCCCCTTCAAAAAAAATCCTCAGCATCCCTTTACATCAGAGGTGCCCAAGACTATTTTGCAGTTATCTTCGTGAGCAAGAGATACAACTGCACTGGGAAAAAGATCTTGTATATTAATACTTTTATGGCAGTTCCTTATTAATAAAATATATTTTAAATGTGCTAAACTTATTCTCTTACGTTGCTTTGAACAAATGAATTTTATATCTGAAAAAATTTGTATAATGGAAGTATATGTAAGCATTTTTTATCACAAAATATTTTTTTGAAAGTCATCATAAAATTTTCAGTGCGCTAAAAAAAAATATCAAAACATCCGCCAAGCACGTGCACTCGTCAGTTGTTGACAGTCAAGCAACGATAAAGGCTCTTCCTTGCTGCACAATTAAACCTAAAAGTGTTCTACAAGCGTTCAGCCAAAATAGGCTAATAATTTAGGTGCCCATATGGGGTGGCGGACAACGAGATCGCGGACTTTAAGGCCAAACAGGGAATACTCCATGACGGGGACCCGCTTATTATACCTCTACCAATAAACCACTATATTCAAACAAATCTACTTAACCTTCTTTCAACAGCTCAAAACAGGTGGAAAACCCTTGACGCATGCTCTATAACAAAAAACTTCTGGCCAAACTATTGCAAGGCAAAAACAGAGTACACTCTGTCTCTCCGACGCACGACTAGTGGCATCCTAGTTGGCATCACCGCCTGTGACTGTCTCATCAGCTACAATGCTCAAGAGGATGTGACTGGTTGATGATAACAAGTGTGAATGCTGCGATGAGGATGAAATCGAAACGCTCGAACACTTTCTGTGTCATTGCCCAGCCTTCTGTAGATCCAGATTTAGTACTCTGGGGCAGATGACTTTCAACAACCTGACGGAACTGGAAATAAAAGCCTGAAGGAGCTGACGGACTTTGCCGAAAAAACCAAGGCGTGTAGCAACTCAACTTGCCGCTACTCTAACTTATCCCAACCTTAAAAGAATCAAAAAATTCTGCCAAAGGATCAAAAGATTTTTCCAAAGGATCACAGGGTTGTTCCATCGTCGTCCTCTCCGGTCATTTCCTCCTTCATCCTACAATCCACCTACTCGAAGTTTTTCATCGATCATCCTCCCACATCATCTTTCTCCGTTATCCACCTTCTCCATATTTTTCTTCAATTATTCTCCCTTACCACCAAATTTTGTTATTAAAGTATTAACATCCTTCTCCTGCTCCTATTCCAACAAAATATTAAAAATTTTTTTTTTTAAATATTTTTTTATAGCATTCTCCAAAGATGAAAATGGTATACATATTAACTTTGTGACGATTCATATAACGGCTTAAAGAAAGCATAAGCCCCATAAAGTATATATATTCTTGATCTATATAGAAATCGATCTAACCATGTCTGTCTGTTTATCTATCTAACACTCTATCTGGCTGTCTGTCTGCTGGTATGCAAACTAGTGGGACAGTTTTTGAGATACCGAGCTGAAATTTGGCATGAAGTCTTTTTTTATGTCTACGCAATTCACCCGAGAAACTTGATCGGATCGGATCAGATTTAGATATAGCTGCCACACAAAAGTGACAAAATCGGTCGAAAAAAACCTTATTTGGAAAACTTTTTTGTGTAATTATGAGTTTTTTATAGACTTATAGCCTAGTTTATGATATCTAATATTAATTATAAATAAATTTTAATTACAAATAAATTAGTAGACATTGCTATCATACTGTTCACCAATATCTATAAAGTTTAGCTCGAAACAATTAAACTCATAACATGCTTTTATATCGATTGGAAGTTCATTAAAGGTTTTCAACCCATTGTAAAGTAAATAATTTTGCTCATAGAATGGTAGTCTAAAATTATTATGCGATCTACTTTTCTTGTATGTAATCTTAATACTAATAGACGCGTCCATAAGAGCTGACCTTAAGCCGGGCCAACTCTCTGAATCGGAGCACCCATACCGTAGGGGTAAGTCAGCTGAAGCAGGCCTCCATAGCTTTGTCTCCAACATTGAGAGATCACTAGGCTTAATTCACCTTAGTCACATTCGTTTACATAGAAGGGGCATTCAATAACGTTCAGCCTGCTACCATCTCGGAAGCGCTGAGAAATCTCGGAGCCAACGTCTGGCTGGCTGGTCTGGTATTAAGGCAGATCTGGGAGACGGCAGGGCGAAACGATTTGTCAGCAGAGGCACTCCTCAATGGAGAGTCTTTTCCCCACTTCAATCAGTTACTACGGAGTATGGAGGTGGACGGCTGTAAAATGGTGGCTCACGCAGACGAGCTCAGCATAGCCTTCAGTGGCAGGTTTCCTCAAACACTTAGTGACTTAATGGAGTCTACTCTTTCTAAGCTCTCTAAATGGGCCGTTTCTAGCGGACTGGATAAACCCCGAAAAAACCGAAATGGTCCTTTACATATATGTGTACAAAATCTCCACTTTCAAAAAGCCAAGGCTGAATGGCACACAACTGACGCTAAGTGACAGTGCAAAATTTCTTGGTATGGTTCGGGATAGAAAACTAAACTAAAATCTAAACTATGCAGAAAGAGTTAGGAAGGCTAACATAGCCCTATATACCTACAGAAACGCGATTGGACACAAATGTGGTATGAATCATTCGATTGTCCACTGGCTGTATACGACAGTGATCAGCCCGATACTACTCTATGGAGTCTTGGTGTCGTTGCCCTCCCTGAGAAAATCCACAACTATAAAGCTCTTTAGTAAGATTCAAAGAACGACTGAAATTTCATTTAGTTGAGCTCTCCGCACTTCACCAACTGACGCCATCGACGTCATTTTTCACCAACCTTCCTTGGAACTCCCTGGGAGCGAAACCGCATTGTTAGCAGCTACCAGCCTTGGCCACTTCACTATTCTTGATGGTGGGAGGCAATTCCTACCGCAATACACAGACTTATGTCTGCCGAAGTTATGCCACACAAAAAACCGTCATACCGTCACATCAAGTATGGGATGAGGGTAGTATGTCTGAGCTTATACACAGACGGGTCGAAGTTAGGAGTGAATTTTGGTGGGGGGTTCTACTCACCAAACCTAGACGTCAACATAGCTTTCCCACTTTCGGAATACTGTAGAGTATACCAAGCAGAAATTCTAGTCATCAGAGTGCAGTCACACGACTTCTGCCAGGATGCAGAGGAAGAGGAGTCTGCATCCCTCCTTCTTTGCTTCTTTCCAGGTTCCAGCAGAACCAGATGGAGTATGTTTGGAAAACTTTTCCTCGAAGACCTTTCAGAGCTGGCCGGTATGAAAACCTGGAAGCTATATAAATTCATTTAACTCACTGGCTGGATCGAGTAGAAGGGCGTGGAAGATCCGCGTGGTATCACAACGGACGAAACATAGTCTAAGTGTGCTGGTGTTCCAGCGACCATCACAACCTAACCTCACCTATTGTTCTGCAGTTTTATTACACTCCGGTAGAGTTTGTAATGCTCGCGAAGTCGGTGTTGCCTAATGTCTAAGAGTTATGCTCCTTACAACCGCCCTTAGGCCGGCCACACAGAAGAGATTTTAATGTAAAAGTACCGTTGCTCGCGAAGCCGGTGTTGCATACCGTCAAGGGGCTATGACCCGCAGACCGGCCACCCAAAAGAGATTTTAAGGAAAAATTTCTGTTGCACGCGAAGCTGGTGTTGCGTACTGTGGAAGGGTTATGATACTTTGACCAGCCACCCAAAAAAATATTTTATGCAGAAATAATCTTGAGCGTGTAGTCAGTGTTCGACATATTTCGAAAAAAAAATATTATATGTGCCAAAAAAAAAAAGCAAAACCATTATTAATTTCAATTCACCTGATATTTTTCTACATGTTTTTTGAGAAGAAACAAATATCACATCAATATATTTATTCTATGAAAATGGTATATTCACTTTGTGACGATTCATATTGCGCATTAAAAGAAGCATCCCCATAAAGTATATATATTCTTAAACAGTATCGTATAGCTGCCATACAAAAGTGCCAAATATCGGTCGAAAAGTTCTTCTAAGGAAAACTTTTTTGTTTATAGATGTATTTCGATGATTTCAGCTTCTATTATAAATTCCATAATACTGCAAAAAAAAAATTGATCAGATCGGATGATATTTAGATAAGGTACTTTTTTTTATTTGGTTTTAAGATTTGTTTTTAATTCACAGATTGTGATCGATATTGAAGATTAGGATTAGGAAGAGTAGCAGGGTTATCAGAATAAGGTGTAGGATAATTGGTATGACGAAATTAAAGACTATTGATCGTTTTTAAGGACACTGGGTTTGTTGGAAGGACACTAGATACTTTGAAAAATTTTCAACTGTGTGTTTTTTTCTTTTTTTTTTTTTTTTTAGAAGAAATTTTTTTTGTTTTGCAAAATGTTGAACTTTTCAACTTTTTTTTTTTAACAATAAAAACTGATATAGAATGAATGAATGAATGGTATAGAAGCCTCGGTCCATGCCAAAGATACTATTCTTCTACATTACTGTTTTTTTTTTTTTTTTTTTTTTTTTTTTAAAGAAGAAGAAAAGATAAAAATATTACATGCATATTTTTTAAGGGCAGAAAAAGAACAAAATGCTTTGGAAACCAAAAAGCTTTGAAATAGCATTGTGAACGGTATTTTTTTTTTACGATTATTTCCTACGCCTATCAAAATCGTGCCTCCATGTTAAACATATTCAATGATTTATTGAAATTAATACAAATTTAAATCAGATAAAAGTTCGTTTTTGATTGTGTTGTCTAGCAATTGCAATTTTCAAGCAAATTGCCAATTTCACTGCAAATTGATATAAATTGGTAATTTATGGCTTCAGATATATTGTTATATTGCCAACATGCTGCATTGCAATAAGCTGTCATATTATTTGCTTCGTAGTTATTTCTAATTTTTACGTGTCGGTTACAATAGTTCAGTAAAATTAACTCAAAATTCAACAAATAAATGAAAAAAATAGGAACAGTCTGAATTTTTGCATACATGTTAAGAAATATTTGAAGAATCTGAAGAGTCCCGTTTTTCTTTCTGATGTCCACTTTTTGAGATATGGTTGAAAACGCCAAAATATCGCAGTTAAAAAATACGGTCACTTATTTTATTGTATATCTATATATGTATACAACATACAGCTTTGAAATAAAAAATTTCCAAAACTAGTGTTTACGACCAAAATACTTCGAGCAATTACTTTTGGCGCTATGGTCAAAAACAAAACAAAAAAAAAAAAATTTTTATTTTTTCTCAAATTTTCAACTTTGGCAGGCCATAAGTACAAAATCCAGGTGACCAAGAAAACCGTTTGCCTATCCTATAGAGAATCCAATATCCAACATTTTGATATAACGTTTGCCGTCTTTACTTTGTTTTTTGATGGTGAAATTGGTAAATTTGTAATATACATTTTATTCAACTTTCTTAGTTCGATATTGAACAGAAATATGATGTTCAATAAAATCTTTGAAATAAATGCGATGTTTTTGAAATTTGGCATGGATGTTCAGAAATATGTATATTTTAAAAAACTGAAGAGTCCCGAGCCCTGATTGGTGTACTCGAGCCGCCATTTTTGAAAATTGGATGAGGATTACTCAAAATTTTCCAAATTGGCGGCTCGAGTACACCAATCAAGGCTCGGGACTCTTCAGTTTTTCAAAATATACATATTTCTGAGCATCCAAACCAAATTACGAAATTCAGCTTTAGTCGTAAACTCTGAATTTGGAAAAGTTTTATTTCAAAGCTGTATGTTATATACATATATGTATATGTAGATAAAATAGGTGAACGTATTTTTTAACTGTGGACATCAGAAAGAAAAACGGATTGCAGATTCGGAATCGGCTTGATGTTTATTTTTATCGTGCATGATCATTTTTCAAATATCGGTAAAAACATTGGTCATCGCGGTTTTTTTCGGATAGCTTCTCGAGCACACCATTTAGAGCTCGGGACTCTTCAGATTCTTAAAATATACTTTTTTCATAGCATCTATGTAAAAATTCAGCCTGTTCCTATTTTTTTCATTTATTTTAGCTAATTTTACTGAACTACAAGAGCAGCATAGTGGATAATTTTAGCAGTAGCGCGTCTACTAAATTAAAAATGCTAAAATGGATTAAAAATTATAAACGACACTTTTCAAATGACGTTAACAATAAAATGCTAATGCTCACCATTAAAATTTTGTCATCCTTTCCAATAAAATTTAACAGATGTTATGAAATCAAAAATTCCATGTCGAGGCGTATGGTAACACATGAAGAGAGCTACAAATCTTACATTTGTATGCAGAATTGATATTTCAGTTGTTAGAAACATTTTATATGGAAAAAGTTTTTGTAAATATTTATTAATTATTATTATTATTATAAAAATTATTTTGTCAGAATTCGTGCAATCGGCAATGTAAATTTTCAATTTTTGATTTTTATCAAATATTGTTTAATCGATAGGCCTAATTGGTGCTGGTTTTTGAGCGCAATATGGAGCCCTTTAAATTTTTGTTACCAGGGCTACGAGCCTTCAAAGTTTTGAAAAGACCTTTTCTAAACCGCGATATCTTTTATATGTGTTGACCATTTTTAATGAAATGTTTACCGTTGTACCTTTACCCTTGAATGAATGAAATTTTTTTATATATTTAAGTTACACTGAAAAAAAATTTTCCGAAGAAAAAAAGAGCTCTTTGTTTCTCAAAAAGCCTATTGTGACCGATATACATATATATATATATTTTTTTTTAATTTTTGCAATTTTTTGTTTTAAAGGATTTTCAATGAAATGATTGGAATGATTGAAATGTTCTATGGAAAGATTTTCCGTAAAATTCTATTGAATACATCTAAGCTCCAAAGTACAATTACAATGATATTTCTACTTATTTATTTTTATTAAATGCATTATTTAATATTGCAATTAAATCACACACAGGAGAGTACTAGCTACTATGGGTATCGACTCTGGAAGAAATGTTGATAGGAAAGAAGCATTATTTTGAAAAAACAACCACGACTTAAGCCAAATTTTTT
>JAWNPW010000995.1:0-12861 GCA_035078745.1 Diastata ussurica
GGCGACATCAATTCAACTTTTACCGCAATAAACTCAACATCTGTGGTGTCATTAACAGCAATAACTTCAGCAGCGAAGGAAGACCGTACAGAATAATTTTAATGAGACTATAAAACAACAATTATTAAACAAGTTGATTATCGAAAGTTTAAATTTTCAACACGAAAATAAATAACAGAGAGCATGGTGTCGAAAGAATTGCAACAGTGTGCTAGTAGTCGATAATCCAACCATGAATCAGTCATTTATTATCCAATTTTCTGCTTCCAATAATCACCAGAAAAATAAGGTTAAAATCTATACCCAGAAGTAGCGGGTCACATATATATCCTAAGAAGTAGATGCAAGCCATGTGATCATAATCAAGACGTACTGATATCTTCATCTTGCCCCACGTTGGCCGCCATTTTATTGTAATGTACAGATTGCATATTATTTATGTTGACTGAAGTAACAAACTGCGCTGAAAATTTCTGAAAAAAAATTTTTTTTTCCTTGTCTTTATTAATTAAATTACAATAAATTGCAATATTTTTTTTTAAATAAATACAATAAACTACAAAAATTTTTCTCTCTCATTAAATAAACACAATAAATTGAAAAAAAAAAAAAAATTTTTTTTGATATTGAAAAACAAAGAAAGTTGCGTACGATGAAGTATTGGAGTTGGCGTTGGCGGTTCCACAAGTAGTGGACTTGTTGCCTGTTGTTCAGGACGACATTTGGGCAGGCGTGTAGAAGGCGTACAAATAAATAATTGTCGAAAAGCAAAGATGTATCCTCTGATGACAAATACAGCGCGAAAGAAAAATACGGAGCGTATAAGCTCTAGGTACAAGAAAAGTATCCGTCAAAATTTAGCAGAGTGGCTGTTAAATGTTGCTTTCCCTTCTCAGTCCAAAAATTATGATCATGGTATGAACGTCCCAATACGCGATACCAATGTATTCTACGGTACTTTCGGCGATATAATCGTAAATTTTAGTGCAATTCTGCCAATTGCGGTCTTCTTATGTCCAATTTATTTGCCATTTCCAACAGAGACTTCAGTTTTGAGTTTGCTTTGCTAATTATCATTAATTATTGCAAATGATCTCATGTAAATTGTATTCAAAAAATCTAGATGGAGCCGAAAAAAATGGCTAATATAGGGAAAAATGGGAGAAAAAAACCAAAATTATCCATTTTTGTCGCTCAGGCCCCGTTGAGCCTAGAGACCTATTTTTTGGTACCAGGTAAGTGCAAATTTAATATGGTATTCAAACGATAGGTACTGCCTCCACGATGAAGAATATGTTATTACTTACCGAAATTTTTGGACTGGGTCAAAATAAAAGAAATTTTGGAACAAATCTAGAATACGGGCTTTAGTATTTTTGCATTAAAATCGTTTTTTCGTATATTCAGTATTTCTACATTGAAGTTGTTTAACGTGGCCTGCCTTCGGCCGGGGCTAGGATCATAACCCTTGGACGGCTCGCAACACCGGTCACGCGGCTTCGAAATAGTATTTCGGTATCCTTCAGTAATTCTGCATTAAAATTCCTTTTGCGTGGCCGGCCTTCGGCCGTGGCTAGGATCATAGCCCTTGGACGGCACGCAACACCGGCTACGCAGCTTCGGAATAGTATTTCGGTATCCTTCAATAATTCTGCATTAAAGTTCTTTTTGCGTGGCCGGCCTTCGGCCGGGGCTAGGATCATAACCCTTGGACGGCATGCAACAACGGCTATGCGGCTTCGGAATAGTATTTCGGAATCCTTCAGTAGTTCGGCATTAAAGTTCTTTTTGCGTGGCCGGCCTTCGGCCGGGGCTAGGATCATAACCCTTGGACGGCACGTAACACCGGCTACGCGGCTTTGGAATAGTTTTTCGGTATCCTTCAGTAATTCTACATTAAAGTTCCTTTTGCGTGGCCGGCAAAGGCGTCAAACCTCTTTCTGCATTAATGTTGGCGTTTTTTTTTTTCTCTTATATTGACCTAGCTATAAAATTTTAATCCTGATGGTCTCAGGGTAGACCTATTACTTAAGTAATTACATATTCTTCATTGTGGAGGCAGTACCTATCGTTTGAATACCATATTAAATTTGCACTTACCTGGTACCAAAAAATAGGTCTCTAGGCTAAACGGAGCCTGAGCGACAAAAATGGATAATTTTGGTTTTTTTCTCTCATTTTTTTCTATATTATGGAATTTTTTTTTTTTTTCCGGCTCCAGCCCGTATTCTTGATTTATGCCAAATTCTAAAAATGGCTCTATGTTATATATGTTGATAAATTGCTTATTACAGCTCTGCATTCAGGTGCTGTCGACAATTGAAGAACTTTAGTACCGGTGTAAGAGTGAAAAACGCACTGTAAGAGTGAAAAACGCACTGTGGTGATATGCACCATATTCTTTTGCATGGGCGATTGTTGCCATCTAGGGCGCCTATGGCAAGTTCATACTCTCCTGGAGCCAGAGACCTTGACTCGGTACGCTCCATAAGCAGCGACGCTCGTCTGTCGACAGCAGAGACATTAAGACAAGTTCGCCCATTCAGCAGGACACCTCCATCGACATTTGCAGCATCGATGAGTTCGACTGCTCCGCGGACAGCCCCAGTGTCCAGAAGAAGGTATTCCCTTCGACTCATGTCAGCAGGTACCGGTCCCCAGCAGCGGACTAGTGAGACGTCTGCTAAACAAAGTTGACAACCCGGATTTTCTTGGTATGGTTAAAAATGACTGGCGTGGAATTATTACTACTGCTAATTTAATTATAAATGAATTGTTCATGGATTTGTGAATTTTTTATCAATTTATGTATATTTAGCAGCGACGCTACAAGGCAGGTAGAATGTTTCAGCCAACGGTTCTGCGTAGTGTGGCCATATTTCGAAGTGTGTAGCAGAGACTCTCTTGAAGAATTAGAAATAAATCACGCCCAGCAAATCAACACGGTAAGAGGTCCCGCTGCTGTTCGCCCGAAATTAGCATGCAATAAATTGAATATTTTATGAACCGAACACGGCTCTGGTGTTGTCTATTATTGTAAGAGTTCACAATTGGATTTTGACTGTTCTGGACAGATTTACGCTTGGCGCCCGTCTAATCAGCTCGATTCATCACCATTGTAATTTACACGCCGTAAAAACAATCTACATATTATTAGGGTGGCAAAAATTTTGTTCTCAGATAGTAACCGTGCGATTGACTTGAAACTATCAATACATGTTGGTATTTATTTCTTTTAGGATTTTACTTTGAATTTTCTCTGGTAGGTGGCGCTAAACGTCGATTTTTTACAATAATGTTAATTTCTACAATAGTAACAGTGCAGGGTAGTTTTCTATCTACTCTATTACAGATTCCTTGTGCATCCTTAGCGTCTCCCTCTACCAAGCGTCGGTGCGTGGTGAGGAGCCAGAACCTGTAAGAGGTGACCCTGCTTTTTGCACCGAACACCGCGGATCTAGACCGGGGGAAGTCGATAAACATCTCCTCCCCCCAATGCAGGGTTATGCATACCGTGCCCATTGGATAGTTTGCATCCAAGGGGACAAATCTCTGGCTGTATTCTAGCGGAGCCTCACCGATACCTGTCCACCTCGGGGAGTAACTATGGACTTACCTGGCTCTGGGCTCTGTCAGGCTGACCGCTCCGTTTTCCCTCCAAATCTCCGTGAAAGGCGACCGTACGAAACAGTTGTAATGCACAAACAAACTCCTGCCCCGGATAGGGTAACCAGCCCACCCGGTCAGGGAGGCTAACGTCCACGGACGTAAAAACCCAGTTCGGCCACAACGGCCAGCAAAAGTCCTCTACGGACAAACCCTCGGGCAGTGGAGTCAGCTTAGGTCGCAGGCCCGGCTCCTACACTGTCCCAGCTCGCAAGGGCGACACCCCCGACGGGGACAAAGCAACGGGCAATAAGGGGAACTGCGACGTGGAGCCCACCTCCACACCTTGTAAAAAACCGAAAACCGGACCTTCACCGAAAACTCTTCCATCGCGCTCCTTCAGCAAAGTTGCGAAAGACAACCTCATAAGGGCGGTGGTCGATCGCAGTAACATCGATGGATCCATCTCACCGGCTAACTGGAAGATGGTCGCCATTGCCCTTTTCAAAGCTTATCTGGATGTTTTTGACAATACTCCACGTGACGCTCCCAGCTGTTGTGATGCAGGCTGGCACCAGAACCAAATCAAACTGGTTGCCTGTGCTGATGAGCGCTCCGCTGAGCTTTATGCACTGGCAATAGCTCACGTTGGTGAGGTCTGGCCTGGGGCCCGACTCGAGGTGGTAACGCGGGAAGAAACGCCGATCAATCTGGCTCTGCTCCATCTACATGGCCCACGACAGCGTGGAGCCTCCTCCAGGTTCCATTACCCGCACAGCTAAAGCGGCGGCGGCTAGTCGTGGAGTGCCGTTCATCCTAGGCGCTGATGCTAATTCGCACCATTCGGTCTGGGGCAGCTCAGACATCAACACAAGGGGTAAGACACTTTTTGAGTATATTTTATGTGTAAACCTTTTCATATGTAATATTGGTAATGAGCCTACCTTCATTACCTGTAATATGCGCGAAGTTCTCGATATTACAATAGTAAACGAGCGCGCATCTAGTATGGTAAGCGATTGGACAGTGTCGAAACAACATTCCATGTCGGACCATGCTTATATCGAGTTTAGACTGCTGCTAGAAGCACCCCAACCTCCTCCCTACGTTAATCGTAGGCGTGTAAACTGGGACAGTTTCAACCGGTCCCTTCCATCCTCCCTTCCCACCGGCAGCCAGACGCCTATTTTGGATGCTAGGCGTTTGGATGAGGTGGTAGGGAGGGTCACTAATGCATTCAACAAAGGCGTGAGATTATCCTGTCCTACTAGTAGGATCAGGTGAAAACCTAGACCACCTTGGAGGTTCTCTGAAGTAGTTGCGCTAAGAAAGCAATGTCGTAAGCTCCACAACCAAGCCAACCACACTGGAGAATGGACAGCTTACAAAGAAAGCCAATGGGCTTTTCACAAATAAACTAGGGCCGCGATACGAACGTCCTGGAGGGGCTTTTGCAACAAAGTTGACAGCTCGTCCGAGGCAAATCGTCTTCGCAAAATCCTTTCTTCAAGTCCAACCATTCCCAGCCTTCTGATGGCAGAGAATGGGGATTGTACTTCGTCTAGTTTCCCAGGCTGTCAAGACGCTAACGCCGACAGGGCGGCTGGTGGGGGTGGTAGTGACTCTTCCTTGGTGCATAGGATTCTCGACGGTCAGAAAATCCTCTAACAGTTTCAAACCATTCAAGTCCCCCGGTCCTGATGGTATCATTCCAGCAGACCTCCAAAGAGCCTCCGGCATCGTAATTCTATGGCTGGAGACTATCGTTGCAGCTTGCCTCTCGCTCTGACATGTCCCTACACTATGGAGGGAAGTGAATGTTGTCTTTATACCGAAAGGGAGGAAGACCTCCCACTGCAAACTCAAGGACTTTAGGCCAATCCTCAAAACCTTGGAAAGACTCCTTGATAACTTTCTAAGGTGCTCCATCAATCAGGTCAAGCTATTCTCGTCCCAGCACGCTTACACAAGGGCATCTCAGTTGAGACAACTCTTCATGCTGTTGTTGGGAAAATTGAACACTCTCTCCAGTACAAGTTGTTCACTTTCGTTGCCTTCCTAGACATAGAAGGTGCTTTCAACAATATCCTTCCGGCAGCGATTGCGACATCACTGAGAAATCTTGATGTGGATGAGTCGCTCATAGGGTTTTCGGTCAACAATAGGGCTAAAAACTCAGCGCTGGGTACTAACCTCATCAGGAAATATGTGGTCAGGGGTACGCCTCAAGGTGTTGTCCTCTCTCCACTCCTATGGAAAATGGTGGTGAACGACTTACTCCTCAGACTGGATAGATTAGGATGCAAGATGCCTACGCCAATGATGTTGCTCTGACCGTCTCCGGTAAATACTTGAACACTTTAACAGAGTTGATGCAGTACACCTTCTCCATTCTCATGGAGTGGTGCTCTAGCACCCGTCTTAGAATTAACCCTTCAAAACCGGAACAAGTGATGTTCACTCGTAAGCACTCGATCTCTGTCTTCAACCTTCCTGTTCTAAACGGGGTTGTGCTTCAGCCTACCGATCACGCACCCTATCTCGGAGTGATTCTAGATAGGAAACTCAGCTGGAAACAGAACACAGCTGCAAGGGTAAGGAAAGCTTCCATTGCGCTTTACTCATGCAAAAAGTCCATAGGTATAAGGTGGGACTTGGAACCCAATATCGTGCAATGGCTCTACATATCGGTCATTAGACCAATCCTCTTTCATGGGGTCCTGATTTGGTGGAACGCGCTCGAGAAAGCCACTGCAAACCTCTAGATAAAATCCAAAGACTGGCGTCAACCCTGATCAAAGGTGCCATGAGGACTACGCCATCTAAGACTCTTTACACATTGCTAAACCTTCCACCAATTGACCTATATGGAAGGTTCACAGTTTCTTTAGCCGCAAAAAGGCTCAATGCGAACAATCCATGGTGTCGCACCAATTATGGGCACAGTAGCATTCCAACCCAACTGCCTAACATCCCCAAATACATCAACTACTCCATCTCAAAGCCATCGTTCGACTTCAAGTTTCTAACCATCATTCCAACCAGACTGGAGTGGGAGTCAGATGAGGTCATTAGGAGCCACTCGGTAAACTCCTACACGAACGGCTCCAAATGGTAGAGTGGGGGGGTCTACTCGGACAGTCTGGACCTATCCACTCACTTTCGCCTCCCGGACTACTGTAGTGTCTTCCAGGCGGTTGGCTATTCAAGAGGGTACGACACTAATTCAGTGTAATGCAATATCTGGAAGGGATATTAACATTTTCATTGATAGGCATGCTGCAATAAAAGCCCTCTCTAGTGTATCGACCAACTCTAAAGTTGTCGAAGTATGCCACTCATATCTCAACGAAATGGGGGAGTTATACGACATAAGGCTTGGTATGCGTCCCGGGACACTGTAACATTTCGAGCAATTGTAAGGCGGACGAGTTAGCCAGACTTGGCACGACACTTACATCTCCGAGTACCGCACAGACAACTATGGCCGGCCCTTAACAGTAGGTGTACGAATGACCTCATCAGACTGGGTAGGGAACGTATTAGCAAACTTGTAGGGATTCTTACGGGCAACTGCCTCATAGGCAGGCATGCCTCGAGACTTGGTGTCACTCATAGCGACTGCTGTAGAAGCTGTCAGAACGAGGAAGAGGAGGAGACCGTTCTACACTTCCTCTGTATTTGTCCAGCGCTCGCTAGGCGCAGACATGCGACTTTTCGGAAGTACTTTTTCAACGATCTGTCCGACTTAGCGTCCACTGACATCATGGATATTGCAAGGTTCATACATCGCTCCGGTTGGTTTAACTGATTGACTTCGTTTACGGATTATGAGGGGGTGCGTGCCCTCTGTGTCCCCTCTGACGTAGAGGGGACAGCCACTGCAACCTAACCTTACCTAACAGTCCGATCGACTTTCAACTTTAAATATATGTTGGTGTTGATGCCTATTTGGACTTCACTCTGAAATTTCTCCGGTAGGTGGCACCAAACATTGAAATTTCACAAAAATGTTAATTTCTCCAATAGTAACCGTCCGATTGGCTTGAAACTTTAAGGATATGTTGGTATTGATTCCTTTTAGGATTTTGTTTCAAAATTGCTCCGGTAGGTGGCGCTAAACATCGGAATCTTACAAAAAGGTTAACTTCTCCAATAGTGACCGTCCGATTGACTCAAAACTTTTAGGACTTCTTGATTTTGATGCCTTTTATGATTTTACTTTAAAATTTCTCAGGCAGGGACCGCTGAGCATCGGAATCTTATAAAGAGGTTAATCTCCTGTTCGTATTGCTGCGGTTTAGGTACACAGTTACGAATTTCTTCTTTAGGTGTGAAAAATCAGGCTCACAATATAAATGATACCTAAGTATAACACATTTGCACTTGTATTGTCGCGCATTTTAATTAGTCTACTACAACTATGCTACTCTTTCTTACACATTATATAGTCTAAGCTAGAATTCTTATGGTCATTACCATTTGTTCGACAGTAATAAAAAAAGCACCCGCACCATACAGTATTTGAATTAATTAATTAAATAATAGCGAAGAATATCTAACGGGCGTTTGTGAAGCGTTTTATTTAACCAGCGATTATTTCACAAGCGGAAAAAAAAATTTTACAATGGATTCTGTACTCCGATCAACATGCCGAGCACAGCTAACAAAACTGTGTAATGCAATCAAGATTTACGCGGTGTATCCCAAAAATAACCGAGCTTTGTCTTGAGGTCAAGCAACATGCAGCGCCATCTATTAGAAGTTGACAGCATGGATTCATCCTCTTTCAAACGCTGCCAATCTTATGTAAATCGGATGACAGTTGTTAAAGTTACAACCATTTCAAAAAAAGAAAAAGTGTGCTAATGGTACAAAAACGAAATGGAACAAAGTGCAATCTTGAAAAAAAATTCTCTGAGATATACGAATTGATGAATAAAGTTTATGGTGATGATTGTATGAGTTGTACTCAAGCTTACACGTGGTTCATACGATTTAAAAATGGTTGAGAGGATTTAAATGACAACCCAAGCCCGGTCGTGCAGAAGCTAGTAATCATGCTGGATTGGTGAAAAAGTCCGTGAAATCATATTGTATCGATGCAAATTTCACTACAAGAATGTTAGCTGAAGAATTAAATACGATCAAAAATACTATTGGGAGAATTTTAACTGATGATTTGGCTAAAAGAAAAGTCTGTGCGCGTTTTGTTCCACATGAACTAACTGACGACCAAAAAGTCGAACGCATTTTTGACGAAAAAAGGGATTCTCTCATCGACCACCCTCTGTATTCGCCTGATCTACCACCGTGTAACTGTCTATCTCCAAACTCAAAACCAAGATGAAAGGAGCATTTTATGATGATATCCCAACCATTCCAGCAGCCGTAACCGATTTACTGAAGTTCTTTTATTGAAATGGCTGTAAATTTAACATCTGTCATCTGATATACATAGAGTTAGCTGCGTTTGAAATAGGATGAATCCATGCTTCCAATGCTGCAAATACCACCAATAGATGGCGCTGCATGTTGCATGACGTCAATATTCGGTTCGGTTATTTTGGGGGCACACCGTGTACCTTGTAACGCCTGCAGACATTTTCGAGGAAGAACAGAATGTGTACCAACAACGTTTGAAGAACATTCATGAACGGTTGAAACAAGCTGATGAGGTTATTGTAATAAGATTGGTTGTTTGACAGTGGAAATAAAGTAGTAGTGGAGTCGATCCTAGAGTTGACCGTATCCCTATCTAGTAGCGACTAAAGCGCGGGATTACCGCAGCATTTCCGCAGGTCGGTTTGATATAATGAGAAGAGTAACGTTCTGTTAGAATGCTTGATCAATTCTCACTTTATTCACAAAATTTCCGGACTTAAATTCTTTTTTTAATTATAACAGTTCAAATTGTATAACACAAACACAAATCAATATTTTGTTCATTGACACTTGAAATGTGAATATTATTATTCAAGTGCCCTATCAAAATATTATTGAACCCATGTGTGTCATCACTTTTGATCTGCGACACGTGTTTGGTCATTCATCGAACGACCAACCAGAAGGTATTACTTTGCAGTTACTTTAATGCAGTTCGATACAATGTTTATAAACAAACAAGCATGTGCAGTGGCGTGTGTGCATTTGTTCTATTTATGTTTGCGCACACTACACTATGTTGACCTCAGTCGATGATGGCAAAAAGGTTGAAGACTACGAAACTATATTCGAGTATGAGTAACAGGGCGGCAAGTATGGTAGCGAAAATTTAGTTTAAGCTCTAACACATGTCGTTCGTAATATAACACCTAATCAGCGAGCTAGCGGTCAATAAAATGTTCGTGAAGAGTACGTGATGTTCGTGATGTACCATATAAAATTAAAACCTATCGATTTGAAAAAATTCAATGGAGCGTTTGAGGACTGGTTGCCTTTTTTGGAGCAGTTTAAATTTGCCATACACGATAACTCGTAGCTTGATGCAGTCACTAAATTTAATTATCTAACCGAAGCGTTGACTGATGACGCGGCGGCGACAATAGCGGGATTCAATCCTACCGAAGCATGTTACAAAGATTCAATAGATTTGTTGCTAGAAGAATATGGAAATAGAGAAAAAATAACGGTAAGATATGTACAAAAACTCTTGAACATAAAGGGAGTACAGCTATCAGATGACATGAAGGGACTACATTACTTGTACAACGAAACGACGTCAACATTGTCTGCTCTAGGAGTGCCTACCGCTCATTCTAATATTATGGTGTGTTCTCTTCTCTTGAAAGCTATTCCTACAAAAAGAGAGTCGAGTTTCATAAAATGCATAAGAGAGATAGTATCTCTCACAAGCTTCTTAGTTCAACAGTCATAGAAAACGTAAGCGAAAACGAAGAAGATATCGATTAACTGACACTTTTATTAGCATATATCAAAGTAGAAGTGGAAGCATTAAAAAAGGCGCATCAGTCATAAAACGAAAAGAAAAGCAAAAGAGAACGTGAGAGCAAAGAACCAAGCATCACACGCGAAACAGCTGTTCGTTTGTATTCTTCTGAACAAGTGAATAAACATTGCATTTTTTACAAAAGATTAAATCACGAATGCACAGATTGCAAAGACAATAATATTGGCATCGTGCTTTCGGTGCGGTAAGCAAAATCACAGTTCAAAAAACTGCAAAACAATAACACAGCAGAGCAACCAACAACAAGTTCGGCAGCATCGCCAACGTTAAGCGCAGCGGTACAATATCTACAATTCTATAGAGAATTAGAATGGATAGAAGCCAGTGAACTTATGTGACTGAGTATACAGTAGAGTCTGGATAGAGTGAACTAATTATTACACGGACTGTTCACTTTATGCAAGTTGTTCACTATTTTGAAGTTGAGTTTTAGTAAGAAAAAAATTTAAATTCTATGCGATTATTGTGCACTTCAGGCACGAAAGCATTTTAAAACCCAGAAAGATCGTTATAGTCAGTTAGAGCCGAGGTGATCCGATCCAATAACGCTTTAAATTTGCAGATGGGGCACATATACAGTGCCAAATATGGTTCCATATCTCAAGTCCTGCTATCTACTTTTTGCTTACTGTCAGATGGACGCACGGCCGGTCGGACATGGATAGATCGACTTCTCTGTAGATCCTGATCAATAATATATATAATTTATAAGGTCTCCGGTTACTTCTTCTGGGTGGTACAAACAGATACACAAAGTCAATGTACCATCGGTAAAGGGTATAAAAATAACGTCACATTTTTACTTGATTTTTGCTTCGATAGAGCGACTTCTACACTGCCTGATCACGAAGATTTTTTAATGCAAAAATATTCAAAAAATTTGCTTCAAATCATTCTTTTCCCTTGTCGATTGCTTAAATTGCCTCAGATGCTGTTATGGTCTCTGTTTTGTAACTCTTGTTCTTATTTTAATTTTTCATAATCATCACAATCACTTAAGTTATTTATTTTCATTTGGTTCACACTATTCAAGTTTACAATCTTCGCTCTTTAGAGTGATCAATGTATAAAATATTATGTTCACTCTATCCAAGTGTTCACTCTTTTCAGTGTTCACTCTATCCAGACTTCAATTTATACACATCATTGTTGAGTTTCTGAAAAAAATATGTCTGATATATGTATCTGATATGGTAACGCAGATAAAGCGATAAATTCAGCCCCAGTCGATGACAACGCCGCACACCCCTGTCGCTGATATGACCTATTTATCGGACCATTTGTTAAATGTTTGTATAGGATATTGCAATAGAGTCTGTTACGATTAGTTCAGATTGAAGGGATGTAGATCATGATTCGGTGGGCCAAAACCACATGTTCAGGTGTTCACGTCATAATCCAAATCGACTGTTTTGACCCTGTTATGTGCATCTTGCGACTAATATATTTCTTGTGGTGTGAAAGTTCGACAATGTGAGGTTCGTTTAGTTGTATTGTCTAAGATATGTTGTATGCTGTTTACATATTGTCGGTAGACTATGCTTTATTCGGGCTTACGCGAAAATAGAAAGAAATGTAATGAAAGTAGGGCAAGTGTATATCACACAGACTACGTAGGTAACCGTCGACTACCGACGCACACTGGAGTATTTCATTCGAATTTTGACTCAAAATTTATAAAAAAAATTTTAGATTGCAATTTTTTAAAAAATTCTGAGTGAAAGAACTACCAAAAAAAATTAAATCTCTATGTGCCTAAAGGTAAGTGTCGACCTCAACCGAAAATTTTTTTGAAGACTTTTGCCTTTATTTCATTTGCTTTCGTTTAGTGTTGAATGAAAAAATTGCCTTGAGTTTTTTGTCAATAGCTACATACACATTTGATACACAGTTTGACTGAAGTGAAACAAAGAAAGAAAGAGAAGACCGCAAACGAACAAAGAAGCACACAAGCATCAAGTTCGATATGCGTCTCAGTTTATTTAAAATAGTTTAGATTGTATTGCGAGAAATACACGTGTATTTTTCTTGATTATGAAGAGTTTCAAATTACCCATTGCGCCGGCTATAAGGATTTGAACACTTAAAAACATCAAAAAGAGGGACACAATAAGGCACAATCAACGCTGATAGTAACCTCCAAGGAACTCATTGATCAAATGTTATTAAAAAAAAAAAAAAAAACTCAGTTTTTTAGAAAAAAAAATTTTCATCTTTAATTCAATCTTTTCGGTTTGATGAAGCGAAATAAATGTCACTTCCTTTATTTCGCTTCATCAGGGTTG
>JAWNPW010000996.1:0-12859 GCA_035078745.1 Diastata ussurica
CTGCCATATAAAGTTAAAAATCCGAAAATTATTTTTATAGGAAAAACAATTTGACAATTTGGAAATTCGATTTTTCATGGCATGCTTGATAGTTTCGATAATATTTAAGAATGTGTTTATACTTGTGTATGCAAAAAACACTTATGTTGAATAGTATAGAAGCTTCGGTGCATGCCGAAGATTCTTTTCTGGTTAAAATTTTTTTCGGTCCATAAAAAAAGAAAGTTCTTAAATATATTAAGTACTTACTGTCGTTTTCTTTTTCCATAATTAATTTTTTTTTTTATTAATATGTCCAAACATTAATTAAGTCCCACTTTTAAAAATGATAAATTTTGCACTTTGCACATGGCTTTGAACACTTTGTTTACAAACATCAACTTTTTACAACAACAAAATTTACCGTTATTTCATTTTATATATTCTTTATTCAATCCACTGAACAAAAATGTTCTTTCTGTTTATTCGAAAATTTACTTGTTTCCTCAAAAACAGGCCAAATTACCGATAGTGCGCTGCAATTGCGTTGACGGTTTACGCTCCCACTGCTTTTTTCTGTTTCATTTTGATGTGTACATTAGGGTGGATTGAAATCAGGACTTTTTTATTTTCGCGATCGCCTGTACCGCAGAAAGTTGCATATGGTACTTCTTATGGAAGCCTGAAAATTTGATCACGATCGGATATGATCTCCAGCCCACCTTTTGAGACTAAAGTGCATCATATTCGATTTTAAGAAAAACAAGTTCCCAAATTTGTTGTTGCTATTTCGTAGTAAATACCTTGAAAATAATATAGCCAAAAAATTGGATAAAAACCATTAAAGTTTTGAAAAATTAACTTTTTACTGCTAATTCGACTTAAATTTATAGTGATCTTTGGTATCCAATTTTCCTTGCTACCCCTTGTTAAACGGTGAAAATTTGAGCTCCATCGGATATGGTCTTCAGCCCGCCATTTAAGGCTAAAGTGATTAATCGAATTATGTGCTTATCAGGATGTCACATCCAATATTTTAAAGGGTTTTATCCAATTTTTGCTAAATTACTTTTAAGGTATGTATTATCAAATATCGACAAAAATTTTGAAAACCTTCATGTTTTTGTCAAAGTGTAATATGGTACACTTAAGTCTTAAATGACGGGCTGAAGATCATATCCGATCGGGCTCAAATTATCAGGGTTCAACATGGGGTAGGAAAGAGAATTGGATACCAAAGATCACTATAAATTTACGTTGAGTTAGCGGTAAAAAGTTAAAAACAGTAACAAAAATGAGTTTTTAACAGGATGCTACATCCCCAATATTAAAGGTTTTTATCCAATTTTTTGGCTATATTACTTTCAGGGTTTGTACTACCAAATAGCAACAACAGATTTGGGAAACGTACTTGTTTTTGTAAAAAACGAGTATGATGCACTTTAGCCTCAAACGGCGGGCTGAACGCTAGGTTCAAGTTTTCAGGATTCAAGAAAGGACTTCGGCTTATACGTTGGAAACTATGCGATTTCATGGGGAAAATCAAAGTACCGTCACATTGAGTAGTACAGAAAGGCAGTATAAGCCAGAATCGAACTCTGCTAAACCAGCAATGTTTCCTAAGATGACCCGATTTCTCTTAATATCGATAACCAAGGATCTATGAAACGCTGGATATTTCACACCAACAGTGAGAACAAATCGCTATAATGACGTCCGAACAGTTATAAAAGATCATAAGAGAAAATTGATAAGCTGACAAAGCAAATATCATTTAATAGTAAAATTCATTGCAACATTACATATATTACATTACGTATATCGTTAACATCTGCACGAATACCCGAATAGTGCACTAATCATTGTATATGGGTCAGAATTCGACTGATAGACATATTAAAATTGTTGATGATTTTTAATTTTGATATCAAGTTAATAAATCGACAGGAAGTTGTGAAGACGAAAATGAAAACCAGAAAATGCCACGATCTTTCAAATTTTTCAAAATCTCTTTTTTAAACATCTACAGACAACAATTTGAGAAAAAAATTTCTTAACATAAAAAAAAAGACCATCATTTCAAATTTGATTTATTTTTGGCTTTTTTGGAAATTTTTCAGAAATTATATAACAATTCTCTTATTCATAGCCGTTCAAAATCAAAATTAAGAAATCCTGACAGAATGTTATATTATTTTAGGATCGACTACTTTATATTCTCATCTTCTATATATACATCTGGTGCTAGGTTAGCTTATGGTGGCTGCTACTATGTAGTATTTCCAATAGAAGCTTCATAGATACCAAAAATCGATCCATATAAACCTTTATAGAGATGCATGTTCCCATTGTGCCATTATAATTTTTACGCAATTCGTCAATCCATTCTTACATGGAGATATACGCTTCGGCGCCGTGCGATAAAGCCATAGGCAATAAAGCTATCAAGAATTTAAGCCATATGTTTACATCGACGAAAAGGAAATAACGCCATACCAGTGTAAAATGCAACTGCAAGAGACTTCCATCCAGAAGTTCTGCTGACTGCATAACCGGTATTGCGTACTGCCCAAGGATTATGATCCCAAGAACCGGCCGCAGGCCGGCCACCCTAAAGGAAACTTCAATGCAGAAGTACTGCTGACTGCGTAGCCGGTGTTGCGTACTGTCCAAGAGATGCGATCCTTAATATTTTTTGCGTGGCCGGCCTACGGCCGGTTCTTGGGGATCATAACCCTTGGACAGTACGCAACACCGGCTACGCAGTCAACAGTACTTCGCCATTGAAGTTTCCTTTGGGTGGGGCGCGTGCAACACGTACTCAGTCAATTTTTGGAAAAATGAAATAACAAAAATTTTCAACAGGGAAATAATGCCATGATGGCTTTATCTCTGAATAGCTTGAGAAATAAAGACATATGGCTTTATCGCACGGCGCCATACGCTTCTCCAAGACTCTCCATTAAAGCTTGATTGGATACATTATTAAATGCCCAATCAATAACTTAAAATGCACCTAAAGTGTATGCTTTGAATTGAATTTAAATGCATCTATGAAATACGCTAAGTAAGGAAGTTTCACTTGAGTTCCTTCTTTGATACGCATGTTGTGTGACTGATAGCCACTCGTCTGGCATTTCTTTTCTTCTGTAGCTATAAATAACGTTCTCCATAGTTTTGAGTTGAAATGATGTGAAACTGGTCGGCCTGAAATCCTTTGTCCTCGAATGAGTGGTCTTATATTTTGTAGGATTGCAGGATAAATATCATCTGGTCGTGCAGATTTGCATAATGCAATGCATAATTGATACTGTAAATTTAACCGGTGGATCAACACGAATGGTATTGTCATTAACATCATAAATTGCACAAGCAGGTGTCCTGCGACAGAAACAACCCGGAAAGTGACTGGCAGTACGCTTGCCAGCTTAATCTTTTTGTACTTTGTAGGACATATTTAAATTTTTTGACCTTCACTCTGCAGCTCGCCCAGTCACTCGATAAAATATATTTTCTAGCGATTTTGTATTTCACGAACAAGCGTGAGTTTCGCTTCCCAATTTCCTCAATGGACATGACTGTTTAAAAACTTCGAGTAGGGTTATTGTTAGCAAATTATTTATTCTTTCATTATGGTTGCATTTCTCCACGATTACATTGCATTGAGTATTTTTCCAATCTGTTTTTGGCGACTTCTGAATTCTTTTGCAACAAATGGACGGAAAATATCTAGCAATAAAGTAATGCATACGTGGGTTCCTTGCCGCTGTCTGCACTTGTTAGATCAATGTTGGCATTACTGCAATAATAAAAAAAAAGTAATGTAGGAAAATAGTATATTCGCCATGCACCGCGGCTTCTATACCGTTGCAGTCGGTTATAACCGCCTACTTAAATACCCTTCACCTTCTATATTTGCATTTGGACAACAACACTGTGCAACAATTTGAGGAAAATTGTTTAGTGCGTCTGCCAAACCTTTTGCAATTGATAGTACATATATTATGTAATAAAACTCCATCAAAAATTTTTAGCTACAACGTCAGAATATTTTTTTTGAAATTTTTGTACTCGATTTTTTCACTTTAATTTTAAGAGACAATAAAAAAACATTCCGACGTTGCACAATGGTGTAATTTGCATTGATATCGGCGCTTAATTCAAGAAATGAAATTTGGATTTGACCAAAAGTACTGATAAAATTTGAAAAAAGATAAAATTCCGCATAACTCCCTATATAACTTTTTATCAAAAAATGTTTACAACTTTTGCAATCGCTTTGTGAAGATATCATTTGTTGGCGGTGTTGCTCGCGAGTTGTTGAAAAAGCAAATTTTGGGTGATTTCAAGTATTTTTTTTTCTGTGAAAATCAAAAGTTGTCAAGTTTTTAAAAATGAATCCTTGAACTTCAGATAATTTAACGTAAAAAATGTTAAAGTTTTTTTTTGTGTGTGTGTTAGAATTAACTATTTAGAATAATTTTTTAAAATTATGCTTAAAAAACAGCGTTTTTCGTGTCTAAATGAAGGCTTATAGTTGTGATCCCAGCATCCCTCTGTCCTTATGTGTATATGTTCTAGATCACTGGAGTATGCACCTAAAAATATATAAACCATGCATTCCACTTTTGTGCACTTTTCTGAAAATTTGAATTTATTTAAATGAAACTCAGTACTCGCATATCACGTTTGATGCGATATGTCAAAAAATAATAATCCGTTATAAATCAAGATAAAATGTTAGAGCTGGCTGCTTAATACCGTTCACCTTCTACATTTGCATCTGAACGGTAAATTTCAAGATAACTTCTCTGGTTGAAAATTTTTGCAAAAAGTTCGTTGCTCAACTCTTTTAAAATGGCAAATATTCTATTAAAATGGTGAAGAGCGGACGAATCACGAACAGTTTTGGACAGAATATTGATATCATTGAATGGCATCAATTTGCCGAATTCCATAAAAATATATTGTACTATGTAGGATATATGGCCATAAAAGTGTCAAAAAAGTCACAAAAACACATATCGGTGGAGGTGCACGGAAAAACGGTCCGATCTAAAAATATTTGAAACTTGCAGATGAGGCACATATACAGAGTCTGTGAAACAAATTTGGTGTGATTATCTCAACTTCTAGTATCAAGTTATCGCACACGTTCGGATGGAATTCAAGGTTGCGCTCTTTCCGCTATAACATTTTTATTTCCGATCAGATTTTATCGTTTTATGGCTTAAAATCTTTGCAATTGAATAAAGAAATAATTTGATTGAAAAAAAAAGTTTTCTTCGTTGAAAAATTGCCACAAAGTGGCAAAAATTACCTCTCAGATTTCCTATTAAGCATTTATATTGTTCGATGTTGGGGGGTGGCAATGGGCAGATTTTATTCATTTTTAGCATCAAGCATGTAATTACTTCAGAAAACTCGTGTGCCTAATTTCAAACCTCTAGCTCTGTTTTATTTACCGCCAAAATCGAGGGCAAATACCCCGATGTGCGTTGTAGCCAAAAATTTTTCATGCATAGGTTTGGTGATGGTGTAAACAATATCCCGGAAACATAGACAATTGAAATCTCTCAAAAATGCAAATTCAAGAGGCCATAAAAAATTTTTGTGCCGTTGCTAAAAATTTTAAATGAAGTTGTACTACCACTTACATGTACTATCATCTGAGATAGGTTTGTAACCTTCGTTCCTCAACTCTTTTAAAATGACAAATGTTCGATGAAAATGGTGAAAATTGGGCAAATCACGCTCAGTTTTGATAAAAATATTTGTACAATTGATTCGCATAAATGTGCCAAAATCTCTTAGAAAATATTGTATTTTGTAGGAGTTACCCGAAAAAATTGTCGAGTTCTTTATCGATGCTGATCGATAATATATGTACTTTATATATATGTATATGTATGTACTTATATATATTGTAAAGTAGGATGAACTGAACTAAATTTGCATTTATCTCATACGCGACTTATGATTTTACGGCACAAAGCAGAATGTAAAATTATCATTCATTATGAAATCGGCCATAATTTTTCTCAAGTCATTGACATTGTCTTTATAAGGTTGAGATCATATTCATTATAGTGAGCGTAGTAAGCCCAATTGCTATATTACTGGTTTTTCAGTTTTTTTCTTTATTGATTTATTGATTTATTTTGGTCCGCGATGACCACAACACACTGATTTCAATAAAGAAATCAACATTCACCTGCCTTATACAAAATTTTTCCCGATGGCTAGGCTCTGATAACGCGCGCGAATCCCGAAAATGGCTACAAAAATGATTCGAACAGCCATATAATGATACTATTGTTGGACCAAGAGGAGGAACGAGTAAGACGAATAATGCGAGATTGAACGAGGAAAACTTATCTGTACATAAGAAAATTATCATTAAAATTAAAAGCGCGATGAAGAGTACAAGACAATAATGCAGTTAATAATAAATGCGCGTAATAACGATATTAATATAACGACTAAATGAACCGTGAAAGATAGATTTCGTAATAAAGAGCATAAATATAGGTATTAATGATAGGGGAGAGGAATAAAGTCGGAAAATATTCAAGAAATGTAGACTTAAGGTAGCTAGTAATATAGTACGTAGTAGCAAGCGCTTAAGAGAATGGAAAGAATCTGCTAAGTTTATCAAATTGTAACTGTTATTAAAATCGTCACAGATGCAATGAAGTGGTTCAATTTAATTTAATTTCTAAAAGAACGGCTCGGTATGTTTATATCTAATTTTGACAGAAGAATAGAAGAATCTATTGCTCCATGTAAAAGTTTATAAACAAATAAAATATTCAGTATAGTTCGTCTGCTATTGAGAGTAGGTAAATGTATTAATGCAAGTCGATTTTCATAGGACGGTAAATGCACATCGTTGTCCCATGGAAGAAAACTTAGTGAACAAATTTGAAATTGTTTTTGGACAGATTCAAGCATATTAATATATCTATTATACTCTGGCCAACAGACGACAGATGCGTACTCCAAAATGGGTGGAACAAGAAATATATACAGTGCTTTTGTCGTATAAGGATCTCGAAATTCCTGTGCTCATCTCTTTAAAAAACCAAGAATGCTCTTTGCCTTGTTGTATGTCAAATTGATATGAATGTTGAAATTTAGTTTCTGATCCAACGTGACGCCCAAGTCACAAAATGTGTACACAATTTCCAAAGGTATGTTGTTAATGAGGTAATTTCTGTGAAGCAGTTGTTTCTGAGAAAATGACATCTGTTTGCACTTTTTTATATTTAGCAGCATTTGATTTGAAGAGCACCACAAGGTGAGAGAATTAAAATCAAGATGAAGGAAATTCTGATCAAGACAGCCATCAAAAGTAAGAAATAATTTAACGTCATCAGCGTACATTAATAAATTGCAGTATTTCATAACCGAAGGAAGACCATTTATAAAAAGAAGGAAAGTAAAGGGACTAAATGACTGCCTTGCGGCACACCAGAGGGCACATTAAATTCTCTGGATGAACTATTGTTAAAATAAAATGATCAATAGTTTCATTCAATTTGATGGGGTAAGCATTGACAGGATAATAGACAGATGTAGAATAAATAGATTTAAAAAATTGAGCAAATAAATTGCAAATTTCAAACTTATCCGACGCTTCAGAATCATTAAATTTCATGTTAGCCGGGATCGGATTAGACTGACGTTTAGATTCACGCATTTACAAAATAACTTCGGGTCGGATTTCAGTTTGCGATTCATGGATGCAATATATCTACAATAGCAGGTCCTACTCAATACGTTATAGTTAGAGCGAGCAACAGTGTAACGAGCAAAAGCAGTGCTTGAACCAGATCCTTTAAACTTTTTGAAAAGACGTGACTTAACTGTTTTAGCTGAACGGAGTTCCCTCGAGAACCATAGCGGTTTCAAAACGACAGTTGAGGGTTTGTATTTAGGAACACATTGATCAAAGATGGATTAAATTTTAAGATTAAAATTTGAAACTATAGAGTCAATCTCTTCGTGCGAACAATCAGAATTAGGCGGAACAAGAATAGAATTTATCAAGAACTGCTTCAACTGTCGACAACAAACAATGGGTGTCTGGCTATGCGAAAATATGCAGTTGAAGGAGGAAATATATTCAGCAAATCAGGACATTATATGCAGCGTACTAATTTTAATAACAAAAAAGCACTGTTGAATGGTACCGCGTAAAAAATCCACTTTAAAATGCAACGGAAAACTCAAAAATCTTTTTTTTCTTTTAATCAAAAAAAAAAAAAAAAAATTTGAATTTTAAAGAAAAATTGAAGAATAAAATATAGCTACGGGAAATCAATTGTAAAGAATAACTGATTTATGAATGAATTAACATTTGATCAACAATAATACGCAACTGAAAGAAAGCTACATTTTCATATTTATACCCTTCAGCAAATGAAATTTGTGCAACCATATCCGGAAATACCACAAAGTGAACGACTATCTATTTTTTTCATGCACACCCATTGTCACTGCAATCTGCACACGATCACCAAGTTTGACAACTTTGTTGACCAGACTATTTTTTCGAGTAGTTCCAGTAAAACGATCCATATTTAACAACAATTTTTTGATTTTGAAAACCACAACGCACTATATTTTCATAGAGAAAAAAATATACTGTTATACTGAAAATGGACGTGATCCTACCACTTTTTACCATTTTAATGGAAAATTGTTTATTGGGGAATTGTTCAACAACGAACTTATTTAAAAGGAAATTTGATTGAGACACGTACGTAATTGTTATCGGGTGGTTCAGCTAATTGATTGAGGGGATCCGAGTGATATCACAACGGACCTTGCTAGGTCTATTCTTACCATCAACCGCACATAACCTTTGTTTTTTAATTCGAAGTGAAATCTTATCGAATGACATCGTATATAAAATCAAATGAGCTCATCAGAATTGTAATTGAATTTAATCCAGATGCTCTAGATGCTGCACTAATAATAATAATTAGTGAAGTATATAGACTATTAAGCCGTCATCTTCGAGCATCTCATCACGGAAACCTTATTGAACATTCAAAACAGGTGTGGTACCACAAGTCGATCGGATGATAATCCATCATTGTAAGATCATCGATCATACTGACTTGAAAAAACTCTAAAAATTACATCAACATCAAAAAAACTAACCAACTTACTTTTTTAGGCTGTCAATGTTAAAAGAGCGCCAAGTAATATAAAGATATGATATAAAAAAACTTCTATTTACTCCTACATTGACTAAGGGAGCACTTAGTTAATCTATCTAAACAACACAAGATTCCGGAAATTTTTTCATTCAAAACTTTGGCAACTATACACGAAGTTGCTATCCTATATTTTGGTCTAGAACTTGCTTTTTTAAGAACACACGGTGTATCTCAAAAATAGCTTTGTATTGAGGTCATGCAACATGCAGCGCCATCTGTTGGGGGTATTTGCAACATGAGAAGCATTCATTCACCCTTTTTCAAACGCACCTAACTTCATGTAAATCGGGTGACAGATGTTAAAGTTACAGCCATTTCAATAAAAGAATGATTGGGATAATGATATCCCAACCATCCTAAAATGCTCCTTTCATCTTGGTTTTAAGTTTTGGAAATAGAAAATAAAACGGTGATAGATCAGGCGAATACGGAGGGTGGTCGATGAGATAAATCTCTTTTTTCGTCAAAAATTCGTTCGATTTTTTGGTAGTCAGTTAATTCGTGTAGAACAAAACGCGCACAGACCTTACCCAAATCTTCAGTTAAAATTCTCCAAATAGTATTTTGGCTCGTATTTAATTCCTCAGCTAACATCTCGTTGTAAAATTTGCATCGATACTAATGATTTCACGGACTTTTTTCACCAATTCAGCATGATTACTAGCTTCTGGATGACCGGGCCTTGGGTCGTTATTTGAATCCTCACGACCATTTACGACCAAAAGATGCATGTTGCATCACCTCAATACAAAGCTCGGTTATTTTTGGGACACATCGTGTACATCCTCTTCAATTTCATCACCCAGACAGCTTAGTTCTTGTCAACATATTGAAGAAAAATAAAGCGTTTTTGTAGAGATAATTGATATTATTTACGAAAAAAAAAAAAATTATTTGTATGCAAAATATACCTGGACAGAGACAGATAATTAAACCAAAATTGGCACCCTTCTTTCAAGCACGATGAAATCGAATTAAATCGAACAAATTTGTAATTGAACTCTTTTTCCTAGTAGCTCCAGTATAACGACCCATTTTAAACAATTAACAATTCTGCTTTGTTATGATATTTGACTCATTTATACCAATAAAGGATATAAATGTTGTGTCTCTTTTTGATCAAAAGAGTTGAGCAACGAAGTTTTTATGATTTTTCCACCAACCTCCAATTTGACTGAAAGTTTATCGCCGAAATGCAAGAAAGAAGGTGAAGGTTATTGAGTACACTAACCTATAGACTATGCCATACTTTCTGTTGGAAATTTTGTGCGACATCAAGATTTAATATGATTTTAAGATAAAAAATTTAAATAGAATTTGCAAATTGTACCTTATAAGGAGCTGCATCTATAATACATGATTATTGAATAGCAAAGCATTTGATTAAAAGCGAACAGTAAAGAAACACAAGGAACCCTTAACTAAGGGGTATTTCTATCAACATTATTTGTCAATTGCGTTAAACTATTAACGTAGGAGATAAAGCTAGATAAAGCTAGATAGAAAACCAAAACTGAATAAAATAAAAAATTTAATAGATAGGGAATAAACATTTACAAAATTTTATATCGCATTTCATTGTTGCAATGTTAACAAAAGGTCGAAATAAATGTCGAAAATAATAATATGAATTTTTCAGCCGAACGGAAAAATAAATGCAATGAAAATGGAAATAATTACTAAAAAACTGACATTAAAGTAATAAAATTGATCAAAGTTCAAGACACTTGATCGTTTTAAATAATTTAATCATAGATGTGGAGTTCAAGGAATGCGGAAATGTAATTAATTCTGAAACAAGAATTTGATTTAGATGTTAGTATTTCTTACAAACAAACTATTGTAGTAGAGATCGTTTTAACGATCAGCGTTTCTTGTCATAGAAACGTACAGATCTTAAAAAAGAGGCCAGTTGAAAGGTTCTCGATCGCCATCGAACAGATCATCAATTAAGAGGCTGATCAAATTGTTGGGTGGAATAATTAGAACCAATGTAAGTAAGTGTCAAAAACCTGTTATGTCCAAAGTTAATGCTAATAGGATTTAACCTATTCGCATGCCAGACCTATGTGCGATCAGTCTGTATACTGCATGGTGTAAATGATTCGACAAAGTCTAATAATAGTAATATTTGCTGTTTTTTATTTCTTTAGAATATTATTTCTTATGTTTTTCCCGATAGAACATGGGTCGCCGCCACTTTGAGTGAAAACGCAGTGCACATCAACCAACAACCCAATTCAAATTCAAATTTCTAAAATTAACGTTAAAAAACAATATAAAAAACTCAAAAACAACATTGTGAAGATATTCAAATTAAACATCAAAACTTGAATTTTTAATAAGGAAAAAAACCGTTTTTTTTTTTTTTGTTGTAAAAAAATCCTTTTATGATAATTTCTCAGGAGTGTCGTCCTTTGATCGCAAGTGGCGCAAAAATCGTTCAAGCATGAATACGTTTTGTTGTTAAAAAAAAATGTACAAAAAATATTTATTTATATGAAACATACACATCTACACATACATAAACATACATTCATAAACGAATACATGTTCAAGGCTTCAAACCGAAGAATTTCATAATTCGTTAAACGAACACGAAAATTGCCAAACGTTGAGTATGATGACTGCCTGGCGGGTTGGCAGGTTGGCTCTTTGACATGGTGCGGTTGTTTTGCTCAGATTTCAGATTCACTGCAAGTGCAATTCATATGGATTTGATAATCTTCACTTATGCAAAACTGCCACCCACCTAAATGCACTTTGCTGTATTTCATATTTATTCATTTTTTCTATGAACATCTTCATCTTTTTTTTCTAAATATTTTTTTACGTTCAATTTTAACGCGTTTCTGGGGAAATCATTGCAATTAAAACGAATTTGTTTTTGCAGCACAATTTCTATCAGTGCGTCGGTAGTAAGTTGGATGGTTGTCGCATTCGGACGCCACCGTGAGTTCCCATTCGAGCAGTGGAGAAACTAAAAAATCTGTAATAAATTAAGAACATTTAACAAACATTCATATGGAATGGAGCTGACTTGACTAGGTACTAACTCAGTCACGTATCACTCACTCCCGAATGAATTTTAGCTTAGCATATAAGACAAACATTTGAATATTTTTGATATTCTCATATCCAATACTTCAGTGCAAAAACAATTTTTCATATAAAACTTCGCACATACTGCATCCACATGCGTTTTTCGAAGGACCTCTACGTTAACTGTAAGTCCTTCACAGCTAAAAGCACCTTCATAACTTCATTATATTTTAATAACATTTTTTTATATGTAAATAATTTTTTAAATTTATTTCATATATTTTGCTGCTGAATTTAAATTAAGATTATTTAAATTAAGATTTTTGATTTGATACAGCATTTCAGAGCAAAATTTGTGATAAAAATTCTTTGTTGCTAACGGTCTGTTGAAGCTTTATATTTAAAATTTAAAAAAATGGATGAAATAATAATATACTAAAAGAAAGGAAAGACTAACACATTTTAATAACTAACTTGTGGGATCCTAATGCAACGATTGTTTCTATTCGCGAGTCACATATATATACTATTTATATATATATATTAGGGCGGGTCAAATTGTATGGAACGATTTTTTGTGATGAAGCGTATAGCAAAAACGTAATCTA
>JAWNPW010000997.1:0-12857 GCA_035078745.1 Diastata ussurica
TTCGCGTGATCGATCAAATGATCGGGAGCGCAATGAGCGTGGCAGTCTTAAATACAGCAGAAGGTATTCAACCCGAGAATATGTTGAGCCAGAAATTGTTAGCTCTCAAACGCCGACAATGGCAGCTAGCAGTATGTATTATTCAAGCATTCAACAGAGCACTGTTTCGAATACCGTACCGGCAGCCTTCGGATATAATCACTACAATTACACAGCGGAAACTGCACAATCGTGGGCGAGTCACAACAGAAATTGGACAACGCCTCATTTACAACCACAACCACAGCCGCCACCACCTCCGGAAGAATCTACACCTGACTGGGAAGAACCTGAACCACCGCCCCCGGCAACAGAAACACCTCCAATTGTCACAAATCTCCCATCAACAACAGACTCTTGCGTTAGTCAAACACCGCCGAAGATCATTAAGTCAAACTCCAATTTGAATTCAGCTGAACACAAATTGGAAACTCCTGCCGACACAGAAACTGATACTGGGAACGTTGATTTAGATACAAGGATTGCATTAATATTCAAAGGTAAATCATTTGGAAATGCGCCACCTTTTCTTCAAATGGATAGCAGCGATTCGGAATCTGAAAAAACAACTGGCAAAGTTGTTGCCGCCGGTGAAGAGGCCGAATTGAATTCTGATTCAAATGAAAAAACGAAGAAAGCAAAAGTTGGAAAAATTGTTGACTCATTTGGAGAACATGGCGCTAGTGATATATCTAGTGATGATGAAATAATGGCGCGAAAAGACGGTAGCAGTACCCCACCACGAGAGCAGAAGCACAATCAAAATAATCAGCACGATGATGATCATATGTCTTTATCGAGTTTATCATCGCATGACGGTGAATCAGCATCAATGAAACCATCTAACTCTAGTCAACTGCCAATACTATCGAATGCACAGCCAGTATACATTTATCCGCCTGGCGATCAAAATTACTATTATCATGCTTATTCGCATTATTCAGCAACCGTATCGGGCGCCGTTGCAATGGCTTCAACATACTTTCCGAATTCAGCTTACATGCATACCCAATATTTACCCGGCATTGGAGGTAATGTCAATTTTGAGCCAGATCCAGCAGCTTATAGTTATCAGCATATGCATTCGGGATATCATCCAGATGATGAGATGAAACGAAAAGCAGAAGAAGTTGTCAAACGCGTCAGTGATGAATTGAAGCAGATACTCAAGCGCGATTTCAACAAACGGATGGTAGAAAGTACGGCTTATAAATTCTTTGAGGCTTGGTGGGATGAGCAAATACAGAAGAGTCGATACAAGCAGTCAACAACAACAGCAACGGCTAGTTCGACTAAAAATGATAATGTGAAATCAAATTCTATGGATAAATGTTCGCTAGTTGAAAAAGCGCCTGACATAAATCAACTTATCAACAGCCAACGAGATGTTTGCGATTTTCAGACGTTTTCCAGTATCGGATTGCGCGCTTCATTGCCAAAACTTCCGTCCTTTCGTCGTATTCGTAAGCATCCAAGTCCTAAACAACAACAAGACTCGGACATTGAAAAAGATTTAAGCGACCAAGAGGAGATTGTGCAACGTTCGGATTCTGAAAAGGACGATTCGAATATAGAGAACGCAACTGATCATGTTATGGAAATGAAGTCACGTGTTCGGAAAAGAAAAGCCTCGATTTTATCAATGCGTAGAAAACGAAAAAGTAGTGGTTCCAGTTTTTTTTCTACGTCATCTTCAAGTGCAACATCATCTGCGAGTGAAGCTGAAAATGAAAATAATGTTGACGATGATGATATTGATGTACAACAAAGCAGCATCGATGAGAGTCTAGCTTCCGGCGATGATTTAAGTAATAATTCTGCGAGTGAAGTAAGAAAATCTGAAAAGGATAAAAAACATCATCATCCAAAAGTGAGAAATGTCAGTGATTTGTATTCGGATTCTGAAGACGATCGAAAAAATACACACGCGAAAAAAGAAAAAAACAAAAAGATTGAAATTTACTCAGACACCGATGATGAAGAAGAAACTACAGCCGGTCTTCAAATACGCAATTCTGATATCAATGATAAACGTAGTGCGCAAAACAATGCAATAGCGTCCGAAAAACGTGATACATTTTCAGCAATAGCTTCCGATCTGGAAGATATAAGTAAGGATAGCACGATCAGTGTTGAATGTGAAAGTGCAAATAAAGATACGACAATAAAGCCAACTATCACATCGGCAATTGATGACACTTTTGCAAAAGAAAAAGATGTTAAGAAAACTACTTTTGAATATGATCGTATTTATAGCGATTCGGATGAAGAGCGTGAGTATCAAGATCGTAGAAGGCGCAACACCGAATATATGGCGCAAATCGAGCGAGAATTTTTAGAAGAACAGGAGCGAAAAATACATGACGAACAATTGGAAACCGACAAAGATGTTAATACTAAATTAACGCTACAATTGACAAATTCGTCGGCTGGTATCGACGCGACTCAAACACCTGATATATCGAAACCTCCACCAACACCTGGAGTCGGTTTATTAGCAGATTTAAGAGACTTAACATCATCTAATAGTTGCATTACGAAGGAAAATGCAGCGCGAGAACAAGAAAACAGAGATGGAGCTATAGCGTCAACTGAGTTAGATGAGAAAATTAAATCCACGAGCAAGAACCCAGTGTTAGCTAAAACCAAACAGAAATTGGAAGATGAAGTCTTTAGCGAAGAACAAGATATTGTTGATGTAAAAGTGGAATCTACGATACAGAAAACAGTTTCGAATGGTACCCCATTGGGTATTTTATCTATCAATGATGAGATATGTGCAGATACCGGTAAAATGTCTCCGGCATCATCAGACGGTGGCTCAAGTCAAGCATCCCAAGCTAGTCAAGTTGCACTTGAACATTGTTATTCGCTACCGCCAGAGGCTCAACAGGACGGCGAAAAGGAGGAAGATCATAAAAAAACTCATCACGATCATGATCACGGTAGCTATACAACGGCATCTACAGTGGTCTCTACGACAACAACACCCAGTACATCAGCTAGTAATATAGTTACAATTAGTAAGCCTGGTCCTGGCAGGCCTCGCAAGGATTCCGTTCGCGCTAAAAAGCGAGAGGACACATTGGTTCGCCCTTCAAAGCGGACATCCGTAGATGATGGCAATTTAATATTAACTTCTGCATCGCATTTTGCGCGTAAAGTTGCGAATTTTATACCTACGGAAATGTTTACATCACGTGATCAAAATGATGAAATGATGATTTTATACAGATTTCTTACCGGTGGCATTGATACTGAGGATATACAATATATACGTATTAGTTACGAGATGCATCTACAACAAGACGCTTATGCGTAAGTATACTATTTCATAAGAACACTACTTACAATATTATATTACAGTTAAAATTTAATCACATTTGAATGAATACAAGCGAGCGATTGACGTAAAATTGAATTAAAAGTCAAAGAAAATGGAACGAAACATTTTTTAACTAGAGATGTATTGAAGTAACTGAAAGGGCTTCAAGTATTTTTTCAAATCTTCTTCAATTAAATCAAGCAATTAAGACAAAAGTAATGTATACTTTATCTTCATACATCTGTCTGTCTGTATATATGTTTGAATGTAATTTACATGTATGTGGTTATTTATAAACTGACGTCGAAGTTTATAGAAGTCTGGATTTTTTATTTGTTACTAAGATGTGATATAAAAATAGGAATATTGTTGTAAAATGGAGTAGAGTTTTCACGGAGACTCCTCTTAGGAGCGTTGAAAGCTTGTATTACATTGTAAATTTTCTTCGAAAAATTGTGTACATCAGTTTCATAAGCAAGAAGAACATTTACGATTCCTTTTGGAATTGTATTAAGAGCTTTCACACGCATAAAGTGGTCCTATAGAGAAACACTAAAAGACTCGTTTAGGACTCGTTTAGAACTCTTTTTTTAAAACAATCATTAAGGCATTGCTTGAATGTGCTCAGTCATTGCTCATGAGAAGTGTGATTGTCGGAGTCTTATGAAGCTTTTTTTTTCGGACAGTCACAACTTTGAATAATAGGTCTTGAGTTACTCTACCAAGATTAAATGATTCAAATAGTGCATACGTGTACGTAGGTTTTTTTTGAGCATTAAGTTATCAAGAACAAATTAAGAAAGGATCCTGACATAAATGTCTGGATAAAAAATTGATCATCAAACCGACTACACGTTAAATCTATTTGAAATAGCCCATTATAAATAGTTTTTTAAATGTTATAACTATCAAAGAATTTGTTATATGATTTTCGAACTTGTCCGATATTTGATTTGCGTTAAAAAAACAGTGAAACAGAAAATTTTTATTCATTTATTGTTTCCGTCTTTATTGAACTTCAAAATGTGAAAATTTTTAAGTCGAAAATATAATTTAGACGTTGTTTTATTTTAATCCATAAAAACAATTTTCATTTGTTGATGAAATATTAATGATTTATTGACAGTCAATTTCTGAACAACACACACTGGGTTGATCACTGCGTGACGGATCGTACGTTCGTTCCGCCGCCAAACAAGAAGCGTAAAAAGGAAGATGAACTGAAGCGTCATAAAACTGGTTGTGCACGCACCGAAGGCTATTACAAATTGGATGTTCGAGAAAAGGCTAAACATAAATACCATCATGCGAAGGCGAATGTGGAAAATGCACAGAGTGTTGATAAGAACGATGAACCAACCGCGCTCACAAATCTCAATAAGCTTGTATCTAAAATGCAGGGTATTTCACGTGAAGCTCGATCAAATCAACGACGTCTGCTCACCGCGTTTGGATCGATTGGTGAATCAGAGTTGCTTAAATTCAATCAATTGAAATTCCGAAAGAAACAATTGAAATTCGCAAAGTCAGCTATTCACGATTGGGGTCTATTTGCGATGGAACCAATTGCAGCTGATGAAATGGTCATAGAATATGTTGGACAAATGATCCGACCGATTGTGGCTGATTTAAGAGAAACAAAGTATGAAGCAATCGGTATTGGAAGTTCGTATCTGTTTCGAATTGATATGGAAACAATTATCGACGCGACGAAATGTGGAAATTTAGCGCGTTTCATAAACCACAGTTGTAATGTAAGTATTGCATTTAAAATATATATTAAACATTGAAAATTATCATGTTATTATTAAATTTTCATTCATTTTTAGCCAAACTGTTATGCGAAGGTTATCACGATAGAGTCGGAAAAGAAAATTGTAATTTATTCGAAACAACCGATTGGGGTTAATGAAGAAATAACTTACGATTACAAATTCCCATTAGAAGATGAAAAAATTCCGTGTCTTTGCGGTGCGCAAGGGTGCCGTGGAACGCTGAATTAATTTTATTTTATTTTCAATATAATTACCTCAATTTGTTCAAATATCCGTATAAGTTTAAAGTTAATTTATTTTTCTAATTAATTAGAATATATACATAATTTCAATTGATTAAGTCTTTTAAGGTTTGTAGTCAAATTTCTTTTATTTTAATTGTAGTTTCTAATTATTTTACATATATCAAGTTTATGCAAATATTTAAATATATAAGAATCAATTATTGTGAAATGTAAAAAGTTATAATAGTAGTCCCATAGTTCATTCTGAGATTTTTTAATATATTTTATTTTTAATCTTGTATCATTGTAAATAAAATTACTTTTAAACGAAATATGTCAATAGGTCGAGCTCAGTTAGATATATGAAAATTATGAAAAATTAGATTTGTGAAATGTGAGAAAGGTAGAATTTTTCATTTACAATTTTTTAACGCATTTTTTATGTATGCATATGTATATATACTGATAACCTTGAATTTGGTTAATCGCTGAAGGTTTTCTAGATCATCCGATTGTAATGTCTATGAAATATTTATAATTATATACATTTATATGTATGTATGATCCTTTATATTCGAAAAAAAAAAATGATCCCAACAAAATAATTTTAAATACATAATTAACCCAAGAGACATTACTCATTATTTTTTGCATTTAAGTGGTTTCGGACGTTCCAAATGGTTGTTTCACCAGAGTATAGGAACTAAATACAAGGTGATGCAAGGAAGTGCAAATATAATATCTTTTGAGATATTCCGGTTTGTACTGTGTTCTACTAACTTTCATTTCGAATTTACTTTTTTCCTTACTTTTCAATTCGAACACACGTGAAATGTCCAGTTTACCCATGTTAGACGGTTTCAATTGAATTAAATCATCTTCGATGTTGCTGTAGATCAAATATGTTTTAAAAAATAGTAATTATCATGAACGATCCAATTAGACAACTCAAAATTTACAATTTTATTGACATGTTCGTAACTCGCGCCACTAAGAAAAAATAGAAATTCATACTGTTTAGAACATATCGATGTAGACCGAATTTCGATAATTGAACAATTCACACGATTTTCTGGCAAGATTAATGACCGAATCCATTTGGAATCCTAAGTGATAAAAATTGGCAAGAAAAAATGCAAGTTTTAATTTTTGTTTTTGTTTTTATTTATCTTCAATAAACACAAAATTATTAAAAATGAAAAAGGAAATCGTAAAGTCATAATTTAGAGTCAGAGATTAGAAATCATTGCTGTTCTACTTTGAAATCTATTCGAAAAGAAAAGTCATCAATGTGGAATGCTCAGAATGATAAAGTAATGTAAAATACAAATTTTATAATTAATCATGATGCATTTTTGAAAGTATTTCAATTGATTGAATTTCGCGTATGGGAACTAAATAAATTATGTTTCACACCAGTACAAAAGACCAGCATTCATATTTTTCATACACATTTTTTATTTAATTCTAAAGTGATTTATTATTGATTTACAAAACTTGTAAACGTGTTCTAGTGCTTTACTGATAAACATTGGTCCTTGTACATATCCGTTCCATCAAATGAAAAATTATGGTTGGTTCGTTACAAAAATATTTATGTTTCGAGGCAACAACAATTTTAATGAATTGTTTCTTCGTTTTCATATCTCAGATTTTCTAGAACGCATTAAATTTATATGAATTCTGCATGTCTAGTTGCGCTTGTGCAATATCTTCCAGAGCTGTTTGAATCTTTTCTAAAAGCAATTCACCTTTTTGCACCACTTCTTCTAGTTGTTCAGCAGTTTCTTGGTTCTCAATCTCAAGTCTTTTGAGACTTTGATTTTGTAGTTCTGTCGAGCTGTCTTCATTCGGCAACGATTCTATCAGTGTATCAATGTCTTTAGCGCATCTTGAAATTAATTGTGCGAATAACTGTGCATAATCATCTTGTGGTTGGTTTTGTACGGGTGTTTGAGATCCAGTTCGGTCAAAATTAGGAAACTTGCTCGGATAGGATGTTTGCTGAATTATGCCAATCGCGTTGCAAAAGTGTTCAGCTTGCTGTAATTTGATTAGAAACCCTTAAATTATGATACGTTTGATTTGAAACTTATTTGCGAACCTGGTTAACAGTATCCTGTAATTGTGTTAAACGATCTGCCATTGTAAAGAATTGCTATGTTTCTCTATTACTCTAACTTTAACTAATTGAATTTTTAATAGTATGTTAAAATTATTGTATGTAGTGATGGGCTTTTCAGTAGTGATGGGAATTATCGAATAGTTAGGCATTCGATAGTCAATCGATTGTTTTTTCATTCGATTGATTTAGTTTTTGATATTTTAAAATTTTATTTTTATGAGGATAAAGAAGCTATAGTAATTTTATCTTTATGGACTCTTTTGGACAGAAAAGTAACTAATGATACAACCATCTAAATTTGAAGTGCGCACAAATGTCTTGGTTGCAATTGCCTTGCAGTAATATGTAAAAATTATACAACTGACATTGTGCATTAAGAGGTTGAATATCGATATTTGAAATCATTGAATTATTCACATCACTATAATTAATGGAAATAGTAATTAACAGTGTTAGTAAACTTATAATTATTTTTACGAAAACCGCATACGCGATTGAGAAGCCCTGTGGAAATTCATTGTATTGGAAGAAATCTTTTTTATAACAAAAAATTTTAAATTGTTCTTATATAATTCTTAAAAAATAAAAAGAATATGATTCGTTACGTAAATAATATTTTTTTTTTTCAAATAGCGTTTTTGATTGGCGAAGCAAAATTCATCTGAAAAATTTTCCATATTTTCCAATTAGGTTTGAGAAACACTACGCGAAATATGTTGATAAGAAGCAGTTTTAGAAGTAGTGTTTCAAATGTTTTAAATTACAATGTAGAAAAACCGTTTTATTATTGTGTGTTCAGAACATAATTTTTTGATTTTGCAATACGAGCAATTATTCTAAGTACAAGATTATCTGCTAATACAAAACTTACTTATTGCGTTGGTATAGGATGAAAATTTATCGTGACTAAACAACGAAACGATTTATGAAACGCGTTACAATAGCTTTGTTAGTGAAAAATTTGTATTTGTTTGAATATTCATGCATTAATCCGTTACATGATTACTTGAGACGTACAAAAAGCAATCATCTGGAAATATGTGCATTAAAAACAAATCAATTGGTCCACTTTAACCAATATCAAAATTTCTGACAAGTTTGGTGGAAAAAATTTATTGTGCTAAAAACAATTTCAACACCACTAGTTAAAATTAATTAATAATTAGTGAAATTAATTTCAGCTGATGGGGGTAAAAAACATCTACCAAATATCAAAACCAAAATCTATCTCAAACCATCCAACACAAAAATGATATTTTCAGAGAAACTGAAGTAGCGGGTGATGGATTTGAAAATTCAACATATATTGCCGTATATAACTTTCTCACATTGTATATCTTTCAAATAAAAAAAAAAAAAAAAATGGTCAAAATCGGATTAGTGACTCTCTCGTTATGGTTGAAAGAAGTCTATGATTTTATTATATGTATAGATTACTGAAATAAAGGAATAAACTTTGTTTAAAATTTAGTTTTAAAATCCTCCTGGTTCTGTTGTAATAGTTCCTACCATTCGAAAATATCGCTGTGAATACTTTTCTCGCAGCATTATGCAGTTGAGTGCATTAATTGTTGAACCATGGTTCAACAAACGCTAAGAATTTGAACAAAATGCTCTTGTATCTAACATTGAGCCATCTTGTCGCTCATGCATCTTGGTAACGCTTAGTTTTCAATGCATATGTATATGTTTCTCAAGTCATTTTAATTTTAAATTCAAGTTGTTAAATTTATGTCTAGCTAGTTTTTGATAAGCGCCGTCAATTTCGTTGGAAGCGTTCACATTATGGTTATTATAGTCGTTCTTACGGAAATAATTAGAAAAAACTGACAAAAAGGCAAACAAATAAATAAAAATTATGAAAAAATGAAGAGAGTATGTAATATGCAGACAATGATACTAACCTGTTCCTATTACTGGAAGCAGTGTGGAAACTATTGATGTTGCCTGCAGAGTGATCCAATTTAGAGATATGATATTAAGTTTTAAAATGCTTTATAACCTGCACTATCAAGCAGAAGTACTAGCTTAAAAGCGCATCTTAGGGATGTCAGGAAACTACTGGATAGGGTTTATTCGTTGTCAACTGATATTTGTCAGCAAATGGCATGATTTCTTTTTTGACGTAATAGATCTCAGGGCTAACAGGACGATTCACGTTGCAACGAAGAAAGCTGACTTGTGTTGTTGAAGCGGGAGATGCTAAATTAACGAGTTGGACATCAACTAATTTGTAAATGAACTAAAATAATTTTTATCAAATTTTTAAATGGGTAATGTTTTAATCGCCATCAAGCCTGTAATAAAACATAGTACATGTGTTTGTAGCCCCGAGAAGGACTTAGGACTGGATCCTATGAGTTAGTATAAACAGTTTTGATCAACAAATGTCACTTTCGTTCTGGCTATAGATCATATATCAGTCTGTCCGTCCTTCTTAATGGATGCAAACAAAAACCGAGGGGATATAGATATTCAAACTAAATTATCTACACAGCCTTAGTAGTGAAAACGAGTTAAAATTCTCTGCATCGGACCATTATATTGGTTAACTATTTTACAATGACATGTTTCTGAAAACACTTATTAGATTATAAATTGGTCGAAATATAATATTTTGTTATAACATTATAATGTTATAAATGTTGTATCGAAAAATGGATTTAATACGCACACTTCTTACCGTTTGATTCGAAAATGTATTAATTGAAAAGATGCGTAGGTTTCAGATTTAAAAAACGTTAAAAACAAAATTTCGTATCTCCAGCTCAGGAGCTTTTGAGCTTGAAAAACATTTTTTTAGGAGTGCTATTTAAAGGGCGCAGGGTGTAAGTATATTTGAATTATTATTTTTCATGATACAACTTGAAGTACTTTTTTCATATAGTTAAGTGTGTTTTCCATATGAAATATTGATATAATTGCCAAAATCGGTCATCTTGTTATGTGAACATTAAGGAAGTTTCTTTCTAACACATTTTTTAATTGCAAAAAGGAAATTTAAACGTAGCGCACACATTCAACGGAAACTAAGTTTTAATAATCAAAACCATTATGTGTTTGTCAAGAAACTGTCGTTTGCTATGCCATGAGCCATAACCAACCACAACAATGTCGTAAAAAAACTATCGAAGCGATAAGAAACGCGAACGAAGAAGTTCAAGATAAGCCATACATACCAAGCCAAACCAATATGTACAATTCTGAAACATGTTTTCAACGAAATTTCTCCCAAAAAGAGGTAAGAAAGAGCTAAATTGATGGCGTACATTTGAGGTATGAAAACCAATGCGGCTGATGTACATTTTTAGTTTGCAGTAAATGTTGTGCGGGACAACAACGCTTGCGCCAAAGCAATCGTGCAAAATTCAACGTTAGTGGTTAGTAATATTTGTAATAAATATCAGTGAAAGGCAAATTTCGAGCAAATCTTCTTTGGAAGAATAAGAAATATATACAAACATATGTATGCATGTATGTTTGTTAACTGAATTCAAAGTGAAAGTGAATTTAAAGATCTAAGAGTCTTAACACACAACGAAGAGAGTCGAGTGCGTGCGAGCCAAACATCTTCTTCAGTCCATGGTCAATGTTCATTGCCTTCAACGGTCTTTGTGTTCATGAATTCAGTGTACGTTTCTACGTGCAGCTTAAAAACGGTCGAGTGTTGTGAAAGACTCACTAGCATTGTGTAGTTTTTTTTTTGACTCCAATCTAAAATATTTAAAATATGAAGCCATGCTTGCTAGTTGCTTACAAACAATTCGATATTAAAAAAGATCATGTTTTGTGTGGTAAGCCCTCGACAAAAAGATTCAGGTCATGCGAAAAAAACACAAACCTTTGTAGATACACACGATATACATATATTTACTGTGCAGCAACTATGAAAAAATTAAAGAAAATAAGCATTTCTGCGTGTTTCTAGTAAAATAAGCCATCATTGCTGCGGAACAAGTTTCCCTATACAGCTTTTTTCTGTTATGGATTCGTCCATTTTTTGTTTAGAAAGAAGCAATTCACGATTGCTCCAAAACATACTTGGCGTTTATACACACAACATATTTTGTTGGTTTGCACATCAACTAAAACAAAAATATTAAGAAAGAAAGTTATTATTATTCGAAATGGTTTTATTTTTTTTTAAAAGATTGGTTAAATATTTACTTATTCTAGCCAAGGGTTATTGAACTTCGCATAATTTAAACCTACGCATACTTATTTACTGTCAAAAAATAGAACAATTATTTTATTAGCACGAAAAACTTGCTCAAAACTAGTTTTTAAATAAAGAAAGTTTAAACAAAAAAATAAAAATATATTTATATAAATAAATAATATTTTTATGTGCGAATAATGCGTTATTTTTGTCAGTTGAACGATAAACTATATTGTTGCTATAGATGAAGTGAATCATTTTATTTTAATTTTATATATTGTAGGGCTTACAGCCACATGACATAGCCACTGGACATAGGCGAATGATCTGGAAAATGATCCGTTCCAAAAACTTTTTATTAAACTTGCAGATAAGGCAAGAGTCTGAGTGCCAAATTTGTTTCGATCGATTTCTCTTTCGATGCTGATCAAAAATAAATATGTGCAATACATACTTTAAAGAGTCTCTGGTCACTCCTTCTGGGTGTTACACAAACTTAATATACGCTCCATAAAGGGTATATTATATGATTTAGACCAGTCATATTAGCCGAATTATTGATTTTTAAAGTGCAAAAATTGCAGCTTTGCTGTTCGTTTGGGCAATTCAATCACTTTGCCCATAAACCTAGCGCAGTTTACACAAGCAGCAGTCTCCAATATTCATATTTATTTAATAAGACAAATGAAATGTTTATTTAGAATATTGATAATTGTTAAAATATTAAATAAAATATAGTAGACTCTCTCATCTCGAATAGCGTTTGTTTAGCAAAAATCAACGTTTTTTTCTCAATTTCTTTCATGAATTTACTTTCACTGGCACGTAATTAATTTTTTTCACTTTTCTTATTACTATTAATCGTTAATTCAAATGAGTGTCATGTACAACAAATAATCATATTCAATTTTCATTATTATTGTGAGCTCTATGTACATATTGATTTATATATGTATGTACATTAGAGCACCTCAAGCTCCATACATGTACTCTGCTGACAATGAACCTTAGTTTGTTTTATGATGATTCATAAAATATATTTCGGCGATTCATAAGAGATAACCGTTCGTGAGCCGGATAATTTGCTGAAAATGTAATTATGTTTGCCAAATCATTTTGAAATAATATATATAGTATAATATCTATAGTATAATCGCTCTTTAATGAAAACTTTCAAACGGCTTCTATCAGGGGCTATGTGCTTAATTTC
>JAWNPW010000998.1:0-12857 GCA_035078745.1 Diastata ussurica
CCTTTAAGCAGGTGCCGAACATCGCGCTCGTTAGCCACCCTCCAGGACTTTTAGTATGTTGTTCGGTACTCATAAGGGAACAAGTATACCGATTTTCAAAACTTCCCGAATTATTTCCTTAGATTTGTCTAATTTGACTGGGCTATAAGGAATTCAGGTTCTATAAATCATAAAATTGTTAGCAACATGCTAAGTTTCAAATCAAACTGTAACAAATAAAATTACATTAGGTCTATATTATCGTGAATTATAAGACACAACGCAAATCAAAACAAACATATCGGCAACCTGCGAGTACATTGGCACTAGAAACATAAAACTAAAATTGCTAGCATCACGCTAAACTCAAACCAAATTGTAACGACTAAAACAATGGCCGATTAGTTATATTTGGAGATAATTTTAAAGCACACATAGCAAATCAACACAAACGTATCGGCAGTCGAGTGTACATTAGCATTATACACATTTACCATGGACAATCTAAAGGCAAGAAGGCAAACGATTAAGAGCACTATCACTCGTATTTTTAATTTTTATTTGGATCAGCATGCCACCATGTACGAGGTTAAAGTTCGAATTTCTAAATTGGAAGATGCGTTTGCTCCATATGAATGCATTCAGGGTGAAATCGATGCATTGACCACTGTGGGTGACCAAGATAGGGATGAAGAGGCGTATCAATCGGAAATGGAAGATAAATACTTCACAATTAAATCAATGTACTCCGCTCGGAATGGTGGATCAGTGGTATATACAACGAAAGCGACCACTTGGCGACTACCGCACCTAGGACTGGGTACAAAGCCGATACGCTGGACGAAGATGTCTTCAAGGCGCTGCTAGTGGATCTCAAAACATCAGGATCCGCAGTAGAAAAATCGAAGCAAACAATGGAAGCTATCGATGATGCCTGCAAGGCTTCAATGGTCAAGAAATCACCATACCCTCAGAGCTGGAATCCAGTTCACTGGTGGAGCGAACATATAGCCGAGGCGAGAAGGCAATGCCTTAAAACCAGGCGAAAGTACCAGCGATCTAGGGGTACCGACAACTTTGAACTGAATCGGGCGATCTACAACACCAAATGGGCAATATTAAAGGCCGAGATTCGATCCAGCAAGCGCCAATGCATCCTGAAACTGCTGGATGACACGGAAGAAAATCACTGGGGTTCTGCTTACAGAATAGTGATGAAGAAAATGAAGACATGCTCGAATGTGCCAACATGCCCTGCACTGATGCGCGAAATTGTAAGCACACTGTTCCCGGAGGAAAGCCCAGAAGGCAATGGAAGGAGAGCGCTGGTTACACGGTACCAAAGAGAATTGCCTTGTGGCCACGCAAGACGTGAAAAATGCCTTCAACACGGCGAGCTGGCAATATATTTTTCGCGCCCTGGAGAAGTTCAAGGTCCCGTCCTACCTCCGAAGAATTGTGATGGACTACTTCAAAGATAGAATCCTTTGCTATAACACCGAAGATGGCACGAATAGGCACAAAGTCACTGGAGGGGTACCGCAAGGGTCTGTGCTCGGGCCACTCCTTTGGAATGCCATGTACGACGACATTCTAGGACTCGAAATGCCACGGAGCACCAAAATAATCGGATTTGCTGACGACGTAGCAGTGGTGGTAGTAGCGAAACACGTACACAAGGTGAAAACCGACTACAACCAGGCCATAGAGAGTGTGAGAAGATGGCTCCACACAATGGGGCTTGAACTCGCTGAGCATAAAACCGAGGCAGTACTCATCAGTAGCCGCAAAAAAGTCGAAACAGCTACGATCACAGTGTGTTATAACATCGAAGGCACACATCAAATACCTGGGAGTTGTGATTGACCGCCGATTGAATTTCAAAGAGCACCTGGAGTATGCATCGAAGAAAGCAACGGTCGCCGCCACAGCACTCGCAAGAATGATGGCAAACACGAAAGGACCAAAGCAGGCTTGCAGGAGGCTCCTTAGCAGCGTTGTCAAGTCCACGCTACTTTACGGGGCACCAATCTGGGCAAAAGCGCCAAAACAGAATCATACAGACGAGGCATTGAGTCGACACATTGACTCTGCGCGCTAAGAGTCATATGCGCCTTCCGCACTGTATCTCAGGATGCCGCCCTTATCTTAGCGGGCATGCCACCGATTGATCTACTTGCCGAAGAAATGGAATGGTGTAGAGAGGCAGAGGCCTTGGTGCCAGCAGCGATCCAGAGGCGTAATATTGCGAAACAGCTCACCATTGAGAGCTGGCAGGCACGCTGGCGAGCGTCGAGCAAGGGGCGCTGGACATACCGACTGTTACCGGACATTAATAACTGGCTGAGCAGGAAACACGGACAGATCGACTTTTACCTTACGCAAATACTGACTGGACATGGATGTTTTAAATCGTACTTTACAAATTTAAACATGACGACAACCCCTTTTGCACCTACTGTGTGGGTGTATTGAAGACGCAGAACATGTTTTCTTTGTCTGTCCGAAATTTAATACAGAAAGGCGTGAGTTATGCAGCTGAATTGGGGAGCCACTGAATGTTGAAAACTTCGTGGATATCCTGCTTAACTCGGAACGCAACTTCGTTGCACCGAACGTCTGCGCCGAACTAACACGAGTTAGTTCGCAACCTTCTCGAAGAGGCCTTCGTGCCATCCCACCCCGCGAAGTAATACCTAACGGTGGTTCCGCGGGGAAACAAGATGGTTTTTAGTGGGTGAGGGCCCCATACATCGGCTTTCAACGCTTTTCCATCTTGTGTATAAAAAAAAAAAAAAAAAAAAACACCAAAAAGAAGAGTAGCCCATGGCAAACAATAATCGCTTCTGCATCTGGAATTATGTAGCGCCCATCTGTTGGAAAAATTTATGATTAAGGTTCAAAAATCATTAAACGTCGTGAACTGTAAGGTATTCCGTTGGTCTGACTCAACGGTTTTACTCGCTTGGCTGTCCGATCATCCGGGACGATGGAAATCGTTTGTTGCTAATCGAACATCACATATTATTCAACACATGCCGCCGCACCAATGGCCACGCGCGGTACGACCGCTTCTGAATCAAAGAACCTTAACCGCTGGTGGTTTTGTCCACTGGAGCTGCAAGCTTCGAATGCATCACATCACAGGATTCCGATTGTTCCCACCGAAATCGATATGGAAGAGAAAAATCAAGCAATTTCACACCTCTCAACGCAAAGGCTTGAGAACATATTTGAACTGTACTCGAAATATCATAAACTACTTCGTATTACTGCCTTAATTATGAGATTTCGAAACATCTGCAAAATCACAAAACAAGAGAGGATAACATTGTACGTAGCAACTCATGAATTGCAAACTGTGGCCTACCAGCTGGAATCTTAGCAACAAGAACTTCGTATTCTGATATCAGGAGCTCAACTAAAAAATAATCATAAATTATCGGGTTTGACCCCTTTCATTGACGATAACGGCTTATTACGAGTTGGTGGAAGGATCGAGAATGCACAGATAAGCTTCCATCAGAAACATCCCCTCATATTGAATAGGGATCACTTACTAACTGGTTTGCTTGTGGAACATTGTCATCAGAAATATCAACATGCTGGTCACAGACAAACGATGTATGTAATCGGTCAAATATATTGGATTCCGTATGTCACCTCCATTGTGAAACGATGCATTTATAGATGCACTACATATATGAGATTCCGTGCAATTCCGTTCAAGCAGCAGATGAGCATACTGCCTCCTCATCGAGTGCAATCAACATCAGCCTTTATCAACACAGGCGTGGACTTTGTCGGTCCAATACAAGTACGATCGTGGAAGGGACGTGGATCAATTTTTATCTGCTTGACCATCGACCAAAGCTATTCATCTCGAACTAATCACGGAATTGTCAACGGCCGCCTTTATTGCTGCTCTCGCAGGTTTTCTTCAAGGCGCTTTAAACCATTACATATATACTCAAACAAAGGAACAAACTTTGTCGGCTGTAACCAACGACTGCTTCAGCTCTATCAATACTTACAGCAAACGGAAACGCAACATGGCTTACAAAGGGAAATAAGTGACCAACAAATCCAGTTGCACTTTTCCCCGCACTCGGCACCTCACTTTGGGGGTATATGGAAAATTGGTGTAAAATCATCTAAATTTTATGTAAGACGCATCTTATCACATTCACCTGTCACGTTCGAAGAATTGCATACAGTGCTATGCCGCTATGCTTACGGTTTGAAGGAGATCCAGATCCACTAACACCAACGCATTTTCTAATATTTCGGTCAATGGTAGCGGTACCCAGTGAAGATCTAACCAATGTAAAAACCAACCACTGCAATAGATGGCAGTATCTGCAAAAAATAGTTCAGTCATTTTGGGCGAAATGGTCACAACAATACTTACAACGACTAGACAATTTGAAGATTAATGATATGATGATAATCAAAGATGATCAGCTGCCTCCTGCTCAATGGTCAATCGCCAAAGTCACTGACACTCACCCGGGAACAGATGGACTTGTCAGAGTGGTAACTATCAAATCGTCAAAGGGACTGTACAAGCGTCCTACTGCTAAAATATGTCCTTTGTTTTTAGATGTTTGAAGGCTATCTCGTTCAAAGGGCGCCGATATGTTTGCATAAATAGTGAGGAGTTGATCATATTTCAATAATTGCAATAGTCCTAAGTTATTACCGCTTACTGAATATTGTTAAATCAGAACATTACAGCCCTGTATTTCATCTCAATCAATATTTTAAGTGTCAAGTATGTCGAAGATGATAGATGTCAGATTATTACAGTCTACTAAGCTTTTGATTCAACATGTTTTTAGAGCTAACAAGAGTTTAAGCTTAATTAAAATTAAGAACATAAAAAGAGAATAAAAGAACGAGAATTACGAACATATTAGCAACGACTGTTTTGCTTGCACATGAATTGATAGTACTAAAATTGGTCAGTGTGTCTCCAGAAGAGCAACAAATTTATGCTCAAACAGTGACATGCTACTAAACTTATTATAACGATTTCTTTAATGAAGCATTTGATTCGTAAGAAATCGAATAGGGATATCGCAAAGATAATTTCGTTGTTTACTTTGATTAACTTCAAAATTGGCAAATATTTGGGCGCAGAAACGTAGACAAAATGCTTTCAATATTTCTAAAAAAAAAAAAATATATACCTCTTTTGGTAGTATTGTTAGATCATTTCACATTTTGTCTAAGTGACAACCTTAACAGTTCTTAAATAATTCACTTCTGTCCCTAATTTTGACGAAATCTTGAAACCTATGACTATTTTAACTTTCCACAAATATTGCAGAATATAGGTACCGCTCAAAAACCCAATAAAATGTTGCGTAAAGGCAATAGTCGAAAAAATATAGGGTTGAATGTAAAAAAATGGTTGGAGCTTTGGTTTGAAACAATTAGAAAAAAATTGTACTTGTTTCCATAAGTGCTTTACCTGAAAACTTGTTCTTCGACTAGCATAATGAAAGAGTAATAATCTACAGAACTCATTGACGTAATGAAATTAACTTTCTGGCTAATTTCGAATAGAAATTCGCCAAAATCTGTTTTCAAGGATTTTAAAAATGTAACAAGTTTTCTTTGTGGCAATAAATTCTCAAAATATTGATTCAATATATGGAATAAATATTTCGATATACTTTTATTCTTTTCTTTTATTCTATATATCGAAATTGTATAATCATATTCAAGTACGGAAACAGTCGAGCAGAGCTTCATCATGAAAATTGCAATCACAACTGAACAAATCAACTAACAGTCGCTCTCGAAAAACGAAAATGATACTTCGTGTCGCTACTTGAGCAAATACATGTAAGCTGCAGCAGCGTATTTTAGTTATTGCTGGCACAATAGTTCCACTGATGGAAAAGTTCCATAGGTATTTTCATGAACGGCAAAATAGTAGTTTGTACAAACAAACGAACAATTGTATCATTCTCTTTTTTTCTATATATGCGGCATTCTTCCTCAAATGTCGCAGTCAGAAATTAAAAGTTATGGGATTGGGTTAATATTTTGTTAAATTATTATCCCATGTGAAAGTAATAAATTTCTAAGATATGAACTTATTAAAAAAAAAATTGTAAGAATTACTGGGGGTGGAAGTTTTTACATTTTGGGTGACATTGATATTTTTAAAATCGTATAACTATGACAAAACTTTATCGATTTTAATTCTTAAAAAAATCATTTTTCTTGTACTTTTCGATAATAACAACAAAAATTTAAAAAAAATTTTGAACATGTTCGATACTTTCCCGTTCGCAAAATACTTTGAAGGCATTCAATGTAAATGCGGGTCCCTTGGCTCTGATTATTCTCCGAGGACTACCAAAGATATGGCTCCAAGCTTTCAGCTTCGAGACGACTTCCTCTGCACCTGTTGATTTTGTAGGGTTCAACAATACAAATTTGCTGAAACCATCAACTAGCGCCAATATATGTTTATATTTTTTCACTGTGCAGTCTAAAGGTCCCAGATGATCGATATGAATAGTGCACAACGGCAGTTCTCCTTTATCGATGCAATTTAAAACCTCTTCTCGCTTTCCTAGCTTTTTATTAAAAAGTAAGCATTTCACGCAGTTCTCAATGAGTATTTTTTACTTTATTTTCAAAATGCGAGATGATATATAATTGCTTCAACTGATGTGCGAATTTTTCTACATTTCATTATCAATGATTTTTCCATACTTTGAGGTACCACCAGAAAGTGCTGACCATCCACTTCTTTGAACAGAATATCTCCTATCACTTTATAGTCTTTATATCGACGGATACGCACGATTTCAATTATAGCCGCAATGCTTTTGTCACACCGAGCTCTGATTCCACGTAATTTATCATCACTGTATACGATACGATGCTTTGTAGTAACCAGAAAATTCTGCATATACATTATATACCTGATCACCGATACTGGCAAATCTTGTTTATTTGTTGAATATTGGAACACTGAACAGTCAGTAACTAATACAAAATTAGTTCCCAGAAGGTAGTAACGTAATTTACTCATTGCCAGAAATGGCGCCTTGATTTCAAGATGATAACTATTAAGATTTTTTTCTGATTCTGTAGTTTTCTTACTCCAATAATAAACTGGGTGAAAATGCCCTTCGAGCTTTTGAAGTAGTATTGCTCCAAAACCGGCTTTCGATGCGTCTGTATGCAACTCAGTTTCTGCAGTTCTCGAGAAATTTTTAAAACCGGATCTGACGTTAGTATAGTTCTTTAAAACCTCATTCGAGTTTTTTTCTGAACCTCCAATCTGAAAAGATGTACCACTTCGTAGCAAGTTTGTCAACGGACTTGCAATTATTGAATATTCTTTAACAAATTTTCAGAATAAACCGGTTAAACCCAAAAACGACTGCAGTTCCTTAATATTCTTCGGTTGGGGAAAACACTTTACGGTTTTTATCTTATGCTCGCTCGGGCGAATTGAACCCTCTTCGATCGCCAACCCAGGAAATTCCACCTTCTTCTGCAAAAATGGACATTTGCTTCATTTGATATGAAGCCCAAAACTCGATGGCAGGTTTAACACGCGTTGCAGTTTTTCAAATCCTGCACCTTCATCTGGAGAGTATATAATTATATCGTCCATATAGACCTCTAAGCCATCTTCATTTATTAGCGGTCGGAATATACAATTGATATATCGAATGAAGTTTGCCGGCAAATTACAAAATCCAAACAGGGCGTAAGTGAACTCATACATGCCGTCTTTCGTAACAAACGCAGTGTATTTTCAACTGGAAATGAAATTATTTGTTCGTCTGACGGGGAACCCCAGCTTGGTGAGGCAAACGTTGAATGATCTTTCTCTAAAACAATTTTTGTTGAAACGGGACGTACTGCGTTCTTTGATGCGCTCACGCTCACGAAATCGTTAATTTTACCTTCATAAGGCGCTGGCAGAACTAATTCAACATGCTTTTGTTGAATGCCAATGTTCATTATATGGTATACCTCTTGACTCTCTTCGTCTGTTTGAATTTCAGAGTGAAACTGATAATCATTTTCGGTCTATGAGTACATGTATTTACTTATAACCTCAAATCCCAAAAACTATTTTCGCTGTACACCGTTTTACGCAAACCTTTTCGCCAAAATATTTCTCATAAACCGACTCCTTCATAAGCGAGACTTCTGCACCGCTGTCAATTAAGCAGTTGAACTCTACACCGTTCTGTTCCAACGCCCAGTGTTGTCACATTTAAAGCACTTAGGCTGCGTTGACTGGCACTCACACCGTTTGTGTTCAACTGAACCGCAGTTAAAACAATGTTCTTCTTGATGCCCTTCTCCTTTTGAATATTTGTTCTTGTTTACGTATTTCAATATTTTAAATTGTTCCCTCAACTGCGCGTATGTGCGTGCACCATATAGCCCGATTTTATATTCCGCCTTGAATTTCACTCCATCAACTATGTACTGCATTATTGATCTATCATTAAACTTTCCTTTTGAACCAATACGACGCATATGCAAAATGTATTCATGAAAGCTTTCGTCATCTTTTTTGCACCGTTGTTGTTAGAGTTTGTGAATATCTGCTCTGCTATGTTCGCTATGAAGCTCAGAAATAATTTTCCTTTTTAATGTTTCGAAATCGCTCACCAATTTTGACTGTAAAAACAAATCCGCCGTTTTCTTCATTTTATTCCTCGCAAACACATACTTCTGAGTTTCTGACTAAGCATACGCTTCTGCACTTTTCTCGAAATTCTCGAACCAAACGTGCACTGAAACATCCGAATCGCCGCAATAAATTGGTACGGTGTTTTCGATGATCGCTATTGGTACGGCGCTAATTTGTTCAGTCTCGAATTTGATTGTTAATAGCCTCGTTAAATTTTGGAATTCGTTACCTCCACCTGTACTTGCGCCAGTAGCCATTTCACCAAAATCTTCTTCTCCTCTTTCCTTACTTCTAGATCGCATTACTATATTATATTGAGTATTTTTAACACTCATCTCGTTATTGTTTATATAGGCTGATCAATATTTTTTTCAAATTGTTTTCAATTCCGCAGCATCTGCTTCTGCATATATTTTTCGATCTACTACAACTTTATTATGTTTTTCATAAGTTTTATGTTCTCTTCTTGTCCTCTTTTGTCTTTGCGCTTTGTCACAGCGAATGAATACACACTTGCGTTTTGTTGTTGCTTGCGGAATATTTGTCATAAAGCAGCAGAGCACAAAATCTAGAAACGTGGTGGCGTGATTTTGTGACTCTTTCTTTACTCTTCTTTTTTCTATGTTTAGAATTTTTGGTTGAGCCCCCACATTTAGAGTTGATATTTAATTCAAATAGCTGTATTCAGTTTTAGGAAGTTATTTATAATAATAACACTATGTGATTATTGAAAAAAAAGTAATTGAAGTTATTAAGCAAGTGGTTTTTTTTATTTATTAATCAAAATTGACAACTGTTACTACTTTCGACTGACGACTTTTCGCGCTGGCGACTAAAGCAAATCAACTCTTCATCCAGAATGCTTTTCATTTAATTTTCATCCAGAAGAGTTAAATTATGCGATATTCAGCAAATTGGTGACTTTTCGTCACGAATAAAGCTCCCAAACCATCGAAGAACCACCACCAAAGTTGCATGCTCCTTTCGTACATCATGCCAATAATATTGATAACTATCGGGACCATCTACATTGGGACCATGTCATCTTTAGTGATGGAAAAATGTTTTATTTCGATGGTCCCGATGGTTATCAATATTATAGGTTCTTTGGTGGTTTTGGCAGCTTTTTGTCACGGAGGAAATTTACCGGTTTGCTGGATATCGATAAAAATTAACTCTGAGGATTGCGTAGGCCATGTATAATAAGTGTTGATTTGCTTTGGAAAACATGTACTGGGTGATGATTCGGTTTTTCAACAAGGTAATAGCTCAATTCATGCATCGAAAAGGAGAAAAAAACTGGCTGTCAGTACAAAATATCCCGGTTTTAGACTGGGGAGCATGGTGCCCAGATCTAAATTTAATAGAAAATTTGATGGGAATTTTGTCCCGAGCCGCATATGCCACGGGGAAGACAATTCAATACCGTTGATGAACTGAAAACGATAGTTCTGGATTGCTGGTCAAAACTCACACCGGAAGTCCTAAAATCATTAATAATTTCAATTCCAGATAGATTGTTTGAAGTGATAAAAATGAATGGAGGCAATATTTATTATCTATTTTCCAAATATTTTTATTGTTAAGCAAATGAGATGAGTGGATTTATAGTTATTTTCACCCTAGTTTTAAGAAAAAAGTGGTAAATTTAAATTTTTTTATTAAAAATCGAACGAATTCTTATTTTTTTTTTTCATTAAAAAATATTGAACTTGATTTAAAAAATCAAACGGTCGCATTTTATTCCTTGACTGCTGTAAGAAATTCAAACATTGCTGATTGAATTTATAGCTATTTTCATTAGTGTAGTACGTGGTCAATAAACAATCGTTTTTCAAGTAATTTTCTAACTTTTACTAACTAACTCTTGGCTAATTATGGAATCGGCAGCAACGTCAATTGGTTCTTCCAATGAAGAATGATTTATTTTACCAATTAAATACGATGTTTAAAAATACTATTTTTTTTAAGTGAACTTGAGAAAGAAAAATACAAAAAACAACATTCGTATAGATGTCTTACTCCACGAGTTGCAAAAACGTTAATTGACATTTGGAGTAAACTAAATATATCGTTGATCAATGAAAGAAGTATCGTGAAAAAACTACAGGCACTGCTAAAAAATTATCGGAATAACAACAAATCTAAGTCAAAATTTGACACCATTTATATAGCAAAATGTCAGTGCGTAAAAACAACGACTTCCTGCTGTGGGTTGCTTCCTGTTCACCTGCTAGAATTTATGATTGATCTGTTGATCTACTAGAAAGCTAGCGATTCCCGAACGTGTTTTGAACACTCTTGAGCAACAATCAACATTTCCCTCAGCTAGTCTCTCTTGACCTAACGTTTGAGCCTGGATCATTACAAATAGATGTCGAATCTGACAACCAAAAAGACTTCATATCAAAAAGTACGATTGTTTTAATTTTGCGATGATGTGCAATAGGTTTGGCATTTCCGACAGAGTTCCTTCTTCTTTGGCGACTGCTCTTTTTAAAAACAATGGCTCTGAAGATGAAAATAGGGAACCAATCGTCGTGGATAAAACTAAAGTGGCTCGTAAAAAGAAGAAGTGCAGAGAATATGTGTGCCGAAACTAATGCAATAGTTCTGATTTAATGGCCTTTTCTTTTGATGGAAGAAAATATAACTCACAAGAGAAGAGGTAAATGCTAAATACCATCCGAGAATGGTACAAGAATCGCATTTAGTGGATTGTAGAAAAGACTTAAAATCCCCAAGTTTTTCCTAGGACCTAAGAATTTGAAAAATTTAGTTCTTGCTTTGAAAAAAAATTATAATTGTTATTTTTTTTTCACGATAACCTACAGCTAGTTGCTCGTTTGCATCAAAGTTACACCAACCAGATGGTGAACGTGAGAGAAAACGGCAAAGTAAACATTTTCGAGAAATATTCCTAAAATAACATATTTTGCGGAATATTTGTGTTTGAAAAACAATTTATAACTTCGTCAATTATTTACGGATTTTTTTAAAGAAGTGCACTCAGAGAAAAAAGACTGTTATATCAAGGAAAAAGTAGGTTGGATTGACAGTTTTTGCCTTCAAATCCCATCCTACAATTGAAACTGTTGAATCAATACCTTTCAAAACTGCACTTCAGTTTGTTGGTCTTATACAAAGATGCGGACTGTTGAAATAGCAGTCTTCGCCGTTGGAATAACGGTTTAAAGAATAAGTTGTTTAAATAAAAAAAAAAATAAAAAAATATTACTAAATATTACTATATTATTTTTTATTTCAAGAATGCAAAACAGTATAATATCATAGATAAGTATATAGTATAGTACATAGTTACATCATGAATAAGTGGTTAAATTTTTTTTTATCTTCAAAGCTAGATTTTTGTAAATTTTAATATGTAATTGAAGACGTACTTTTTGCGCCACCCGCGGCCGTCGTCGAACGCGAGACACTTCTATTCACAGTCAAACACTCCATCAACTGAGCCATCGCGTTTATACGTAACCAAATATCCTGCATTTAATATAAGCAGCAGACGAAAAAATAATTTTCCATTACTCTTTTGTACATATCGGCCGAAACGTTGACAATTTAGCGTTCGATATTGTCCCTACTGCAAAACATATTATTTATTAAAAAAAAAAAATTCTAAGACAGAGCATTACTTTTGTACCGAAATTAACAGCGAATTTTGACAACCCTGACTGTTGAATGAAACACCAAAAATCTTCCGTTCAACTGGTACAACTGTTGAATTGATGAAAAAACCGTTCGTTCAACAATTTTGCGGTTGATAGTGCAAAACTGCGAAACAACAAATATCGAATGATTAAATAATTGTTCATAACTCTATTTGAGGAATATTGTTTTTGTTGATACACTAACGTAAGCAAAGTACTATCTAAAAAAAATTAAACATTTGCATATAACATACCAAACCAGAATAGTTGCAACATTCGACTTAGGCCAAAAGTGGTATACGCTCCATCCGGCCTTTTTATCACATTCTATCTAGGCATACAATAATTTCAATTATATATTTGTGTAATAAATTTCAAAAATATTAAATAGAAATATGTATTAGAATATATTCAGAAATACATATTGTGAATGTGAATGTGAATAACATCTTTGCGTACGGGGCTAAATTTGAAACAGTTTGAGAAGCAATGGTAAACAGACAACTTGTTAGACAGACAACTTG
>JAWNPW010001000.1:0-12850 GCA_035078745.1 Diastata ussurica
TTCTATCACAATAAATTTGATAATGCGGGTTCCAAAGAACTGCACCATACTCCAAGATTGGCCGAACCATAGATGTATGCAACAATTTAGTGGTATACGGGTCCTTGAATTCCTTAGACCAACGCTTCACAAATCCAAAAACTCCCATCGCTTTATTAACCATAAGGTCAATATGCATGTTAAAACGAAGTTTAGGGTCAAACGTAATACCCAAATCACAAAACAAATCAACCCTATCGAGGGCTTGATTATTTATATTGTAAGGAATTATCAGAACTGACCTTCTTGCAAATGTCATACACTTACATTTCGACCAATTCAGGTATAAAAGATTGCAATCGCACCACTTTCCCATATTATTTAGATCCTCTTGCAACCGTTCACCTCCGGATCGATTGTTATATGAATAATACAGTCTTACATCATCCGCATACATTAATATTTTACAATTTTTTATTACGGAAGACAGGTCGTTGATAAAAAATAAAAACAAAATCGGTCCAAGATGGCTTGAGGAACACCTGATGTGACAATTATACGATTTGATAACGTACCGTTAAATGTAACTCTCTGAGTTCTGGCCGACAAGTATGACTTGATCCAGTCCACAAGTGACGAAGGGAAGCCAATTTTATTAAGTTTAGTCAGTAAGAGAGTGTGATTTACGCAATCAAAAGCTTTAGAAAAGTCCGTGAAGATTATGTCAGTTTGTCGCTCAAGTGAGAAATTGTGCATAATGTCCATTGAAAATTGTAGTAAATTAGTCATTGTTGATCGCAGTTTTAAAAAACCATGTTGTACTGAGGAAATAAGAGATGGCATATGATGCTTAAACACATCCGACACCAACTTTTCAAATAGTTTTGGAATTGCACATAGCTTAGCAATGCCTCTATAGTTGGAAATATCACACTTTGAGCCCTTTTTATGAAGTGGTACAATGAATGAGTCCTTCCAACAGTCAGGAAAACATTTCGTGTGTAAGGACAAGTTAAACAAATACGTTAAAGGTTCACAAAGGGAGCCACCACAAATTTTTAACACAGAATTTGGTATATTATCAGGTCCCGGGGAGTACGTTAGTTCGAGAGCATTAAGCCCTGTTAGCACAGTGTCGGTATCAAACAATGAATGATTAATAAAATTAGCACTATTTATTTCATAATTATAATCCACCCCCACATATATTTCATTAGAATAATTTGATTGAAAAAACGTGGCAAAGAAATCACTAATCTCACTATCATTACAACCGACAATTTCATTAAGTTTCATACTAGATGGCATTAAGTTTGATTTTCTTTTAGTGTTGACAAAATCATAAAAACATTTTGGATCACTTTTGATATTGTGTTTAATTTTAATAATGTAATTACTATAGCACTTTTTGTTCAAGACATTAAATTTGTAACGCGATTTAGTATACCTAGCATAATCAGATCCCGATGCTTTATATTTTTTATATAATCGAGAGAACCACACCGGTTTCTTATTCTGAAACACTTTAATTTTAGGTACACATTTATTAAACATATGTGTAAGGAATCATAAAAACGTTTAGTAGCACAATTAACATTATTACACAACATGATTGGGTGCCAGTCGAATGAGTAAATTAAATTGTTTAGTTTGGTATTGTCGGCCCTTTTAAAAGAAAACTTTTTAGGTTGCCTGAGATGATACGTGGGATGATGAAGATCCTCTGGTACTGATAAGGGTAATGTACGATTGATAATAGCGTCGAAGTTATCATTAACGAAGATGAGATCTAAAATTCTATTGTTCGCATTAACAACACTATTCAGTTGAAAAATTGAACAACTAAGAATGAGACCTAAAAATTCAAGGGCACAATTATCACTGTTACAAGGGTACAGAAACGAAGACTCATCTGGCATGATCCAAGTGACATTCGGTAGATTAAAATCACCCATCACAACAATGTAGTCTTTAGCACCTAACTTATCGTTTATTTGCTTAATAGCTTCTGCATGGCTTACGTAAGTGCCTATATCAGAATGAGTTGGACTATATGAGCACGTGAAATATATAAAATAGTCTTTTATAAACACTTTCACACATATGAATTCAAAAATCTGATCAATGCCAGATGGCACAACTTCTGCAGCTATTGTCGATGAGACAGCAATCAACACCCCACCACCGGCGCGATCCACACGATCTTTACGAAAAATTGAATAGTTATTGCACATAATTTCATCATTATACGTATCCGGACGTAACCACGTAAACCAGTGAATAAAATTACATTAAATGGAAAATCCACACTATTTATATATAAATCTTTTAATTTAGTGTTTAAACCACGAACATTCTGATAGCATACACGAAGATTGGCATCAGTATGCTCCAGCCCCGATTTATTTAACACTTTAGTATGATCTATTGCAACAGTTTCGGTTATTTTGATTAATTGCTAATATTTTATTCTTTTTTTCTGCGATTCTATTGTATTCAAGTAAGTGGGGCATAATGCGTAAGTAGATAAATGATTAATATCAAAATTCAAGTTCAGGTATTTATTTGCTTGAATGCAGTTTAGACATTTGTCTACCATTTCCTCATTACAATCTCTTTGTGAGTGATTACCATGATACTTTAGCATATTTGATCATTTTTGCACACTGCTGCTTTGTGGTTGAAACCGTTGCATTTGAAGCATCGATATACACCATTATTATCGACTATTCTACAACGTTCCCAACCTATGTTGACTTTCATTTGCTTAATTATATTAGCGTAGTTTTGCGAGTTTGTCTCCAATATGATATTATAAACCGTGTTTATTCCTTTTTTACTTTCATATTGTTTTATAAACTTTATAGATTTCACATCCAAACAATCATTTTCCTTCACTAATTTTTCGATTATTTCATTGTCATTATGTTTACACTGCTCTCCAATTATTGAAAAACGCGGATTTAACAACGATGATATCACAACTTCATAATTCTCACCAATGTTATTTTCTAATGCCTTTTTTATTTTGTTTCTTTCAATCTCACTCTCACTTTCGATAATTAATGTACCATTACTTCTAGACGCAATGTTACTAATTTTTAGATTTATAGGGTCAACTCTATTGTTCACGTCTTGTTTTGTTTTTTGAGCATTTTGTTTCTCCTTAGGTTTAATTATAAGTGGCTTGATTTGTTTTGATCCTTTTGTTTTTGTGCTTTTTTGATAACTTCAGAATGGGTAGCTTTGTTGTTATTTGTTATTTCTATTATTCCTTCTTGCATTTTTTTATTTTCATTATTATTGTTCTCCACTTCTTTCAACACTTTTTCATTGTTCTTTGCGATCACTTTTATTTCGTCATGTAGTTTCTTATTTTCTTTTTCATTGGATTTGAGAATTTCACAAACTTTCTTGCTTTAAGATTTGAAGCCCTCAGCTACTTCATAAATTTTTTCTATAGATTTTACACTTTTTACACAAACTTCTTGAGCTTTTTGCATTTCAGCAATTCTACTACTGAATTTATGCTCAATTGCCTGCAATAGTTCTTTTATTTCTAATTCGTTTTTTTTTATCGCTGATTCAAATTCATTTTTGTATTCTTTTAAGTTGTTTTTGTTTTTCTCCACTGCACTGCAAAGATGTGCAATCTTTAAGCGCCAAATCAACATTTTGAACATACGCCATGCAGTCATCACATATATAGCGTAACATTTCACACTGATCAAGAATTTTGCATGAGTAGTGGTCTAATCCAAAACATTTTACACTAGTATGGAATACAATGCCACACACACCCGAGCACCGTATACCACTTTCGCCTCGGATAGCGCCTTTGCACTTTCCGCATTCCATATCGGCATAAAACGATAATTAATGCAGTAAAAATGCAAAAAAGCGCAATTTTCGTTGTTTAAAATTATAAATGAGTCACTATCTCGGATTTTAAACACTTCCAATCACTTTTATTAAATTATTTAAGGGAGCTCTTAATAAAACACATCTATATGTCATACTAGAGTTGCCAAGTTTGTTTTCCTTAAATTTTGTCTTTCATTTGATATGTAATTCATTAAAATAGCATGTGAGTTTCGATAATTTTCCGTGAACCTCGTGTTTGAACGCGGCTGCACCCGAAAGTTACAGAAGCAATTGAGACAACCAAAGTGTTTTTTTGGATGGTATATGGTTTTTTATGATAACACGATGGTGAAAAAAATCTAAGAAAAAAATGCATCTTGCTGCGATTGTTAACAGTACATGCGCCAGGATTTTGATCTCTTACTTTACTAATATGTAGTAACAAATGGGTCCAGAAATTTGTAGTGGGATCTCGTACTATAAGGCTAAGTGACAATTGAATGCCTTTTCGAAATATGTCCTGGATGATAGGCTTCACAGGATGTTTGGAAAGACAGACTTTTGATTAAAAATTTAGAAATTAGTTTTTAATTGGTTCGAGCCTGTTCTCTAGCGCAACTTTCCGCCGTTGAGAGTGATCAGCTGTGCTGCAAACAATGATAAACATTGAACATTTTATACTTTAATATTTTGGATTTATTTGTTTGTTTGTTTTTATTACTTTTAAATACAACATTTTTAAACGATTTTTTTTTTTTGTGTTTTTATAATAATATTTAGGATTTTTTCGTTCCAATTCAATCGTAAACTTATTTTGCTTTGTTGTGTGTGTTTTCATTTATTTACTTTTCTTTGATAATAATATATGCTAAACTTTGTTGATTCAATAACATCCGTTCCTTATTTCTGCTTTTTTGACTTCCATTTCGTTTGCATCATATCGCTTATAAAGTGTTTTCATTTTAACAAACTTTCGAATTGCTTTTTATTTTTTGCATTTTTATTTTTCGATAGTTTAAATTACAATTTTATAAATATATTTTATTGAATTAATTATTTTTTAATGTGTATAATTATGCAATTTTTGTTCAATTAATTCTTTTTGAAACATTTGAATTTTTTGTTCATAATAATTTAAGTTATTATTATTTTACAACAATGGTTTATGCAATGTGAATTGATTTACACATTTTTCGTTAAATTTAGAATTAAGAATTAAAATTTTAAATAAATTAATGTATTCTTTGAACAAACCAATTTTCAACTTAATCTTAAAATGATATTTTATTTAAGTTAAACTTAAAATTAATTAAATTTAATTGAATAAAGCGACTGAAACAAGAAAAAAAAAACAAAAAAAAAACATTATTTTAAATACAAACTAAAATATATTTCCGAAAAATTCAACTACAAATATAAAATTTAAATTGCATTAAAATTGTTATATAATTGTTGGGTACTTTTGCTCATTGGACATAAAACAATTTGTTGGAAATCGGCGGTTTTTTTTTGTTTTTTTAATTGAATTTGATTAATTCGCAAAGATTAATATGTAACTATAATATTATTTATTCGTGGGCAGTTTATTTTTTTTTTGTTTCGATTTTTTTTTTCATTGCTATGAATATGAATTTTTAATTTGAATTTGTTGTTAAATAATTTTTTTGTTTATGTTATTGAGTTTTATAATTCACGTATTTTAGGTGAATCATGTACATATGCCTTTATTTATTGAAAAAACAAATAAAACAAAAACATATCAATTAAATTTCTTATTATTTTATCAATAAATTATGCTCACTTTAAAAAAAAATAAATAAAAATAAAAATAATTGTACAACTTTGAAAAAATGTATACTATTTATGTGGCCTTTTCTTATTTTTTTTTTTTATATTTTATATATTTTGCTCACTTTGTTTTAAAAGAAAGAAATACTTAAATCTTTGTAATATAGGCAAGTGTGAGTTTGTAAGTATTCTTTAAATAATATATTAAACTGCTGGAGATCATTAACTACAAATAAAATTTTAAATTCATTACGAGTAAGAAATTAGAATTGAGAGAAAACTGCAACAATTTGGTAAAGCTTCGAACAGCAATAACCGCTGACAAATTTTTACATCAAACAGTGTTGTTATTACTACATTAAATATGAGCTTCAATTTAGCTTTAGTTTCTGAGTATTCGATTTAGCTTTAGATAATTCATTATTCAAATATATTCAACCAAAAAGTTGATGTCCTTTTGCAATATATACCAAAATTTAGATTTGAAAAATAATCACAACTGGTCGACTAACAAAATTAAAAACAAAAGAATTACAATGCTTGTACAATGACAGCACAGATATGGAATTTTGGGCTCATTCTAGCATTAGACAAAAGAAGTCTTATTATTAAATACAGATATTGTGAGAACACAAAGTTGATTGCATAAGTTGGCACAGTGCAAATCAATGTGATTTGCGGCAATCAACTTATATAGTGAATAAATTGATGTCAAAATAGTAAGTCGCTGCTCAATTATTTTCCATTCATAAATTTTCGATCAAAATGGTGAAAAGCTAGCAGATCACATCCTTTTTTGAACACAAAATTCATCACATTATTGTACAAAATTTCAAAGCAAAGTATCGTAATTTGTAGTATTTATAGCAGTAAATTAATTGAATGAATTGAATTTGAAAACGTTTTATATTTTTGTGTTCGCCAGAATATTAGATAATATTCCGAAGGTTGGCATCAGCCAAAAAGTCATATTCGGTCGGATATGAGTAAGGAGACAATAACAATAAATTAATTTATTTTTTTTTCTTTTTGTTGCAAATGTTTTTGTAATTTAAGCTATGTACATAATTGTGGATTTAATGCCAAAAACTGACTTGTTATTGCTGTTCTTTTATTTATCATTGAATAATTGAATTCGATTCGATTTGAATAATTGAATTCTGCTTACTTTTTTTCTTAATTATTGCAAATAGTTTAACTATTTTTTTGTTTAAACAACAGCAGTACCGTTGCCTTTAAGTCATGATTTGATTACATTTTCATATTGCATTATGGATGGTGGGAGAATTCGTTTTCCACGAAAATATAAATACTACTGCTGCTGTTGTAGCCGAATAAACATCGAAAAAACTTATTTAGCATTCTTAAAACTCTCGTATTCTTGTTTTTCTGGTTGTGATTGTTTTCTCAACTGAACTCTAGAATATATGATTTTGTTTTTTTGAACATTTCTGTAAGCATAGCATTCAATCTCTTTCACTCTGCAACTCTATTTTGTGTTAAGCTTTCGTGACAAATTGTAGTAGCGATTAAACAAAAGAAAAGAAGAGAGCTGGAGTGAATGAGTAGACGGCTTGTGCTTTTTCCTTTTGCTCGCACCATATTTTAGCTATAAGTTTTTTAAACCATTTTTTTAACAATTTTGTTTTTGAATATTCACCCCTACTTCGATTGGCATATCTACGTCGTCTGACGACTATAGTCGTCGTCGCTTTGTTTTCAAATCTGAATTCCTGAAGTCAAGGCGACGACAACTACAATGTAATGCTTGAAGGGAATGTGCAGCTGTAGTAGAACAACATTTTAAAATTATGACATTCTACAATGAAAAGAGCTGACTGGTAAAGGAAAGATCAAGAGCCAAACAACTACCAAATAGAATGGGCAGTATAACAAAAACTCTTTTTTGAACAAATATTTTTTTTAATAGTGAAAGAAATCCGGTAAATATGCCAAACACGTGTTTTGTCGCGCTTTGTCGCCTACTGCGATTCATTCTCTACTTCAGCGGACAGACTTACACGATATGTTTAGTAACGCATATAACACTATAAGGAGCAAAAAAAAATTAAAAATTAAAATAATATTACTGCCTAATTCAAACCAGTGTTTACCGAAAACGAGCGCACGCACACATATACAAGTGTACTTGTGTACGTTGACTGACGACGAACTGAGCGCTGCTACGGTTTATACTCTTAAAAATGTAACGCGTTACTTGAGTTTTGCAGAGCAAGAAATTCCCAAGAATTATCAAACATTTTCACTTTGTGTATTTGCGCTAGCCAACAACACGATATGTGCGGCATGAAATTCATTTAGCGACCGACTGCTCTGCTTTGCAATTATTCGTTGGTAAGCTGCACAATGTGTGTGATTTGCCGACCGTGCCTTTGTGAAAAATTCGATTTGTGCCGAACTTGAAATAGGAAGCACTGATTTAAACGATTGCCAAGAAAATTGCGGGAGTGCAAACCTTTTTTTTTTTTGGGGCGTGGCAAAAACCGCGGAATCGGTTTTTTATTTAGCTATATATTTTGTTGAAAAGGTCCTAATAAGGACTATGTTTATGATTTAATATCTTTGAACTATGACGTCATCCTACACTAGTTTTATACATCACTTTCTAAAAATAACTCGCGCGGGGAACTGAACCAGTCCTAAGTTAGGCACGAGTTTGTCTTGAAGTGATAGGGACCTATCCCACTTAAGATACCTTTATATGAAAACAACCTATCACTTTTACACAGGCTTGTCATTGGAGCGGGTCTATTGACACCCTGTAGATACCTTTCGATATGTTTCAGTACCGGTTGAAAGATATTCGCAAGTAATAGATCGTTAAAGTGAACCTAAATAATCTGGCCCAGAACCGGTTGAAAAAAAAAATTTGTTACGCCTAGCTCGTACTTTTTGTCAGTCGCAGCTTCAGTGCGAAAAAGTGGTCATTCTTTTATAAAAAATTATTATCAAAGTTCTAACAATTTAACTATCCCATATATTTCGTTTTATTTTTCGCCTATCAATTCTCTGCTGTAAAGATTTTCAAAGAAAATCATTTAGTTGATAAAGCATATAAATTTTACTACTCGTAACAGTACAGAAGTTTTTCTACAATTAGAAATGTCATTTTTTGTCGCCTGTGGGACTACAATTCAAGCATTACCAAAGCTTACACTCTGTCGCCATCGCATTAGCTTACTGAGCCACGGTTTGTTGTTTTGTTTGTTTACTTCATACTACGCGTACTCTTTTTGCCGAATGAATTGCGACAACATGAAACATACACGAAACGAATTCACACAGAACTGCCGCCATCAGCATCCTACTCTGACGGTATGGTGATAGGTTTCCATTATATCAGTCTTAGGACCTAACGCTTCTGTCGACTGATACCATTTTCCCCGTAGGGGTACGTGACAAGACCTTCTCAACGTTGTACAGTCAATTCTCTTTTTGTGCGAATTTTTTTATGCGAATTTTTTATGCGAATTTTTTTATGCGATTTTGAAGTTGTACGGTTTTCCATACGATTTTTGTGCGGATTTTTTTTATAAGATTTCGAAGTTATGCGATTTTTTTGCTTCTATATTTTGTATGGGGTTTCTATTCTAAATATTTGTTCTATACATAATAAGCAATGCAAAAATTGTGCGATTTTGTTTGCTTCTGTATTGTTCTCTTTTTTAAATATTTGTTCTATACAGAATAAGCAACACAAAAGGCAAACTTAGGGCTGTATATCATTTTTGATCTTTTCTTTGCGATATTTTAGTATTATGAGCTTTTCGAAAATTTTGAAACGAATCCCTAAATATACAATGTAATTCATATCTTTCACTATGTGATTTTTTGGTTTTATCGCCTTTTTGAAAATTATAGAACACATCCATACTTTTATTATATGGCTAGTGTCTTTTTTATGCGATTTTTTGTGCGGCTTTCTGTGGAACGCTTCTACTGCATAAAAAGAGAATTGATTGTATATAACTAAATAATCGGACTACAAATAACCGAGTCATGGACAAAAAGCCGAGTCATGGACAAAATGCCGAGTCATGGACAAAAAACCGATTCCGCGATTTTTTACACGCCCACAAAAAGAAAGGATTGCACTTCTGCAATTTGCTCGATATAGTGGTTTAAATAACGCGGAAACATTGAATATTTTTTTTTATTTATACGAAACAGATATTTTAATGTATCGTACATAGAATTATCAAATTTCTTCGAATATCTTATTTAAGCCATAGGAACAGCCACCCATACATGTTCGGACAAGTAAATGCGAGTAAGTTCTCTACATTTTGTATGGACGTACAAAATATTGGTAAAACTTTCAAAAATGAATAAGCTTGGGGTTTTAGGCGTTTGATAAATTTTTCAATAAAAAAAAAATTAATTTTTTTTGGTCTTGTTTAAATACGAAATCAGTAATTAGTGTTGCGAAATTATCGATGGGTTATGGTTAGTAGATTCGCATATTTTATAAAAATGTTAGACATCGATATGAAAATTCTGCTTAACAAGAGAAAAAGCATTGTATTTTTTTCTTTATCGTCTTCGACGTTAGGAAACCAGATAAGAACTTTCGTATTTTGATTACATAAGAGCTTCTGAGGTCATAAATATAAGCTTTAAAATTCCTTAGGAAATGAACATGATATGGAAAAATACATTGAAAATATAAAACCTTATGCCCCTATTATCGATTACAACCAAACTCAGATGGGTTGTGTTGAAGACAATTCAACTTTTTTTTTCGTATTATGGAAGACAACTATTTTCAGATGAGTTGTCGTTTAGTTCATTTGACGTTTCCAATCATTTCATGTACAAATTTTGACTGTTCACACTAACAGCTGTTTGCTAACAAACATTTCTTTATTGTAACCTTTCAACAGATATGACGATAAACCTATTCAATTTGTAAGGGGGGTAAAACTAGGTATGTCCCGATCTCAAGAAATCAAGAACTTTTTAAATTGTCACTATGTGTGCCAGTTATATCTAAATATGTTCTGATCTTTATAGTTTGTTTAGTCAAATAGTTATCATAAAAATAATAATAAAAACTTAAATACGATATCTAAATAATAAAATTTCATGGAAATGTATTCATAAACAAAAAAGTGTCAAGGGTTTTTTCATCCGCACCAATAGCTCAAGGCGCCAGAGCGGTTGGGACTCCTGAGCGTGTCGTGCATGATTTTATATAAATTTCTAACACAAAGTACGTCTTCAACGCATACCTAGCGCTTCGAAAGAAAAAAATAGTTCTGAGCAAGCGTCGAATGAACTATTTCGGGCAGTTTCCCCACGGTAATGTTGATTTTATTTCAAAGCAAAATCCCCAGTACCATCTACGTCAGAGGATTTCGGAAATGTGACTGCATTTCATCGCGTATTAAGTAATTCGGTGAAACACCAAGTAATTGCGACATTTTGAAGAATGCGACAAAACTGAGTGAAAAGTGGAATATATGTATATCCTACTTTTCCGTACAAATGAATCCACCTAGCACCGAAGATACACGGAGAACTCAATTTCGATGGAAGAATTCAAGTCTCCGAAAAACGGTTTCGTCAGAACGCTGGTAAGAATTCGGTTCAGGTGTTAGATTGATATCGAAGGCGTTTAAATTTTTATCTGCATCAATTTTACTGTAAACAGCAGATCAAGACATCATCGCTAAGGTTGAAGCTCTTCTTGAGGCCTATCCGCAAGATATTTTTTGAATAGAGGAGCACATATTGACTGAAGAACCATTTGTTCAATCAAAGAAATCACACAGTTTCTACTCATTAATTACCAAGCACCGAGCAGTTTCCTTGATGTTATTCTTCATATTCTGAAAGTGCCGATGAGTGTAGCAACAGCCGAGAGAAATTTTTCAAAACTTAAACTGATATGAGAACTTCGATGTGTCAAAATCGATTAAAAGCATTGGGAACACTTTCCGTTGAGCGAAAAAAAATCAAAAAAAAAACTGAACTTGCATATGGATGGCTCAAATGCCAAATCGATTTACTCCACTTTTTAATTTTTCGAAATTTCAATATCAAAGTACTTGATAGATGCCAAATTGCTATAATTCATAAAAAAAAAATCGTTCAAAAAAAAATGGAGTTAATCGATTTGGCTTTTGGGCCATTCATTTAAATCTTAAATAATTCTCATTCTACTGGCATCCTTCTCGATTAAAAATAATTATTACATCCCTTTTTGTTTATGGTAACATAAATTGACTTTGTGGAATAAAGCGGGAGCGTTCTCAGCCAGTTGCAATCAGGGCGCTACATCAAGCTATATAGACGTGGCTTACTAGTTACGATGTATTGAAATTAGATTTGTTTATTTGGTAGACATCAAATTCAATTAAATTTAACATGTTTGCTAAAATGTGTAAAAAAAATAGTGGTTTCTGTTTCTTCATTTTGTTCCTGATAAACGGCTGTTTCATCCAAACTTTCTTTTCTGTATTGGAAATGGATTAAGAAATACAGCCAGACGGTTGATGTACGAAACAACACAACGACACAACCATGTACCCGCGTCTAAATCTTAGCATCGAAGGCATGTCACTAACATTTTAACGAACGGAATCGATTCTACAAGATAAACTGAATATCTTGAAGCTCGGAACCCTAGATTTGACAAATAACGTTTGAACGACTGAAAAATCATGTTGACATTGACTTGTGAAGTACCAAGTTTCGATTGAAGACCCGTCGCTTAGTGACGACGGCGCCAACGGCATTTCGAAAATCGTCTATAGGTGAGGCGACGACGACAACCGGAATAGGAGTGATTAATAATTCTTTCTACTTGTTTTTTTATATTCAAAAAGGCATGCTAAAATAAAGCCCCTCATCAGGGGCCACTCGCAAACTCTATAAAAATCTGGGTGGACCGGAATTGTATGTCCCAGGCGGATGTGGCCCTGGCGAATGTTGTCCTTGTCGCAGCATATCGAAAGGAGAATTTGACCGCTGCATGAAATGATGATAGTTGCTTGCTGGTAGTTGATGCTGAAATAAAATGAAAAAACCATTATATGAAATTTTCTAATGTGTAATTGGGGAATAGGTCTAAATTCCATTTGCCATAATACTGTATGTCAAAATACTGTAAAAAGTGTAAAAATAAATACTGTATGAGCAAAATACTGTATGTCAAAATACTGTATACCAAAATACTGTATGTTGAAAATGCTGG
>JAWNPW010001002.1:0-12837 GCA_035078745.1 Diastata ussurica
TGATTTTGAACATTTTTTTCTATTACACTTAAGCGTTCATTAAGTGAATTATAAAACTCTTCTTGCTTGTTCAACTTATCTAAGATTTTCTGTAGTAAACCTGTTTCATTATTATTTTGGTTCGTTTCTGAGTTTCGTACTACTTGAGCAAATGTTTTGTTTTTATTGTACGACGCCTCAAAATTATTGTCTTCAACCGAAAATTTTTGTTTGTTGGATCGGGATGAAACCTTACATTTTTTAGTTTCATACGAAAAAGAACATTTTTAGACCCTGAGAGGATTGGTAGCGGCATTTTCATAAATAAGCCGAACCTAATATATATTATATAAATTCTTGATCATAATAGAAAGAGAAATCGATTTGTGGGGAAAGTAAACAGACGAAGTCTCTACTTTACGCTGTCTTAACGGAAGATGTATATATTAAATTAAGGACCCAGCATCCAACGAGCTTAAATGTGTAATATAGAAAAACGTGTATTACATGTGTGCTTTATAGAATGACAGCAAGAGTAAAAAAGAAGAGACAATCTTACCATCGTTCGTATAGAGTTGGCGATCTTTATTATATAGGGTACAATTTATATTTCGGGAACTGGCAACACTTATGTCAATAGCTAAAATCTGGCAACACCATAATAAAGTTTGACATTACTCACAACGTTTTGATGTACAAGTGTTATTTGTTTTGTTAACAATAAGTTTAAAAAATCAATTTGGTCAAAAAATGGAAATTTCAAGAGAAGGTTTTCGTTGGATTATTTTTCATAACTTTCGACGTGGATTATCTCAACAAGAATGTGTCGATGAACTCAGTTCTTTGTATGACGAAAAAGTACCAAATTCAATCGTGGTCGTTGTTCGGTCGTCGACGAATTCAGTGAAGGTCGTCCAAAATCGGATGTGACATATCATAAGATAGAGGCATCCTTGCACATTAGCTCCCCGTCAATCCATTCGATTTTGCATGAACAGTTTTTTTTTTTTTTATATTTCTCAAACTTTTATGTATATTTGTCTTTGACAATTAACAAATAATACTTCTTATTATCTATGGGCCTTAGTTATTCCAATCAATCATTATCGTAGTGGGTACAGTTATTAAATTATTGAAGAAGAAAAACAAAGATAGTATTTGGGAGTTTTAGGAGAAAGAGCTAGATTAAGTCCACTTGTCGGTTGCGGTGAAACATTCTGAGTTGAGTTAGTTCTTTTGATGGTAGAGTATTAATTTCGTTGTTCCTATATATTTCGATGGTTGTTTGGTATCTTGAGCTTATTGTTTCTGTTTCCTGGCAAACTTTCGGTACATTTAAGTCTCGTTGGATATCCTACTTCGAATTTTAGAAAAATGTTAGATTGTTGGCTGTGTATTACTTCTATATTGAATTTTTTGGCAGTACACCACAGTTGGATACCATAGATCCCGGTTTGATTATTGAGTTGAAGATAAGGAGCTTGTTGTGTAGTGGCAGACTAGAATTTTTGTTCATTAACCAGTACTGTTCGAATATTTATTACAATATTATTCACAAAAAATTTGTTTTATTCTTTATATATTTAGTGAATTTAATTGTAGTTTGTTATACATCAAATATGATTTTCTTTGTTCTAGCCCTATTCGATCAACAATAGTGTTGCCGTCTTAAATTATAAAGCAATTCACAATTTTTATGAGTTTTGTTATGTATTGATTTTTAGAGTTGCTTACAAATGAAGTTATTTTCACAAACATACCGGCGTCCTATCAAAGCATCCGGTTTCATATATCAATCCATAAAGGACATAGTTTTGTAATTGACCGTATGTAAGTGCCCTTTGCTGTTTTCAGAGTGATGACTCTTACAAGTCCGTCCGGGCCGGGATGCGTTGCAATTATTCTGCCAATATTACAATTAGGTGGTGCCATAGTATCTTCTTTGATAACGACAATATCATTGACATTAACATTTTTCGTAGCTTGTCTCCATTTATGCCGTTGTTGTAGTTGTGTGACATATTCATGCGACCACCGTTTCCAGAACTGATGAACCAGTCATTGCAGATAATGCCATCGGTTTAAACGGTTTAGCTTTAGATGTGACAAGTCCTGTTCAGGTAATGTGGCTGATGATCGCGACAATAGGAAATGAGCAGGAGTAAAAGGATCAGTATCTCCTTCCAACTCGATGCAAAGTGGTCGTGAATTTAAGCATCCCTCAATTTGACAGAGCGTGGTTGGAACTTCTTCATATGTTGCTGATACATCTGACAGTAGTCGATTGAGATGGTATTTTTTTGTCTTAACTCCAGCCTCCCACATTCCACCAAAATGCGCGCTGGATGCCTGTATAAAGTGCCAAGTTATTTGTTGCTCTGATGCTTCATTCGTTATCGTTTTATGGAATTGTAGGATACGCAATTGTTGATCGCATCCCATAAAATTAGTAACATTATCATTAAACATGTGCACTGGTTTTCCTTGTCTGCTAATATGTCTTCGAAACGCTGCTATAAATGCTGCAGTGGACAATTCTGTTACTAATTCCAGATGAATAGCCTTAGTTACCAGGCAAATGAACGTAGCGATCCAGCATTTATAGACCTTTGAGCCGCGGCCCTTCCAAGACCTGATTTGGATCGGCCCTGCATAGTCGATGCCTGTATTGATAAAAGCTGCACATGATTGCAGTCTGTACTGTGGCAAATTGCCGATTTGTTGTTGGTGAGGAACTCCACGAAGTCTCACGCAGACAGTGCATTTGTAAAGACATCGTTTTATAGCATTTGTAAAGACATCGTTTTATAGCGTATGTTGATGAAATGATCCAGTACTTCAAACCTAGTAAATAATGCATATGCCGCCGCCCTGCATGTAAGAATTTTATGTGATAGTAATTTATTATCAAATTAGTAAAAAAATGTTTGCTTAAAATATGTGGATGTTTTTGATTATAATTGATATCAGCGTAGTCGATTTTGCCAGCAACTCGTAGCAGACCGTTCCCGTCAATAAAAGGCGCTAGTGAATTCAATTTATGATTTGGCTTTAGACAGTTTCCAGTTGATAATATTTGAATTTCTGATGTGAACTCTTCGTGCTGAGCTTTTCTGATTAGTGTGTCATGTGCTCGTCGCAGTTCAACAGTACTTAAAAATCCCGTTGTTAATGTGGTTGATCGTTTTTTCGCTTTACAGTTATTACAGAATCTGAGTAGAAGTGCAGTGATTCGAAGTAGCTTAATGTACTGAGAATACCGTTCAAAGAAATTGATTGATGATAGTGTTGTCGCTAAAGTCACAAATTCCTTTCTCTCTTCCGTAGTCAAATCTGTTTGATTTGGTGGTGCGTGCACCTTAGTGTTGGCTGGTTCTTTGAGAATATCAGGTCCCGTCCACCACAGCTTGTTATTCACCAACTCCTTTGCTTTAATTCCTCTAGTTGCAATATCGGCTCGATTGTTTTGTAATGTATCGTTGTAATGTAATGTAATAATTGTATATGACGCCATTGTTGTGCTGGTATATTACTTATAATATACGACGTTCTGTTGGCAACGAAGTTTTTCCAACGTCGAGGATGATCCGACAACCATGCCAATACTACTGTTGAGTCTGACCAGCCCACCAGATGAACGTTCGGCAAATGCAGTGCTTCCTGAATTTTCAACATGAGTTTGACTAACAATTGTGCGGCGCATAGCTCTAGTCTCAGAAGAGTTATTTGCTTTACGGGGGCTACGCGAGTCTTTGCTGCAATTAGATTTGTTGACACCGTTCCATTGACATGTTGTACTCTCAAGTAGACAGCCGAAGAATAAGCTAATTCGGATGAATCTGCAAAACCATGGAGTTGCACGTTTTCTTCGTTTGCATATTGGAGCCATCTTTGAATTGGCAGTTGTTTTATGTCATTGGTGCTGTCACGTAATTCAACCCATTGACAATGAATATCGTTAGGTATTGGGTGGTCCCAGTCGAAAACTCTCAACCAGAGCCGTTGCATAAATATTTTAAATGAAATTACGACTGATGATGACCAGCCAAGTGGATCAAATATCCTTGCGATATTCGACAGAACCATACGTTTTGTAATGTTCACAGGCAATGTTTAAACTGTTCCAACGTCGCTAATGACCGTTTGTGTCATATATGCTTTATCTTTATCGTCAACTTCTGCCATAAATTCAACAGAGTTTGATGACCATTTTCGAAGATGGAAGGCAGCTATGGTTAATATTTGTTGTATATCGTTTCTTAATCGTATTGCGTTTTTTGCATCAGTTGAACGTGACATTAATACGTCAACGTAGAAGCGTTCGGAAATTTGGTTTGCTGCTGCTGGATGTCTGTCACAGTTTTCAATTGCCAATTGTTTCAGGGTCCTTGTTGCAAGCAATGGTGGAGATGTTGTGCCATATGTGACGGTCTTTAAATCAAACTCCTTTGTTGTATCATTTTTATTTGTTCTCAACAAAATTCGTTGCTTTGACCAGTCATCCGGATGCATTAGAATCATTCGATACATTTTCTCAATGTGTGCTGAAAATGCTATTTTGTATTTTCGAAAATTAATTAAAATTGAAAACAAAACGTTTTGAACGTTACATCCGACAATGTAGATCTTGAGTGAATCATACCTCAAATAAGTCACGGAAACGTATCCAGTTAGTGAATCTGGTAGCTATAGTTGTGGAGTCGAATTTCCTGCGGCTGTAGTGGCATTGCAACAGTGGGATTCGCGATTGGTGATGATGCTCTTGACATCGTTTGATTTGATGTAATTCGCTCAAAAATTACACCCATAGTGCCTTGCTGCTCAGCTAGAGCTTAAATAGTTGCTGTCATATCGTTCTTCGATTGTTGCTTAGGTGAAATTGTAATGTTTGCTCGTTCTTCTCTCCTGAGAACAGCATATGTTGATTTCGTTGAGAAATATTCGTCTTCTATATCAATTCGATATTGTTCTTGAATCATCTGCTCTTCCTCAATCGCTGTTAGATCATCGATTTGTGCTTGAATGTCTCCAAACTGTGTGTATCACTCGTCCAGTCTGTCGACTCGAACTTCAACTTCTTCAATAATAATTGTACTCTTACAAAAATTATGAATGCGCGTCATTGCTCTCTCGACTATTGCTCGTTTGGCTTTTAGATCTTCTATTTTTTACGCAAATGCTTTACAATATTTCTTAGGCTGTATTATTTTAACAACTGCTTAACTGAATTAATTGTTTTGATTGTTTGTTTGAATATGGCGCTTAGCTTGTATGCTACAAAATCTTTTCCATAATTGACTTATTTTAACGTTATTTTACAAATGTAGTATACTTTCGAATGACTATGCAACTGGTTTGAAACTTAAATATTATGGATTTTGATTTACAACAAAATGCAGCATACTTTTGCATGAAAATATTATTTTGGATAATTTGTCTTAATAGAAATATTCTGAATTCTTGCAAAAATAATTTGTATATGATATTTTGATATAATTCTGGTTTATGTAAAAAGTATGAATCATCATCAGCATTTGGACAACTGCGTTGACTCATGGATCGCCGGAACACGTAACTCACTGTGATGTTGTTTTAATGGTGACTCAATGATCCGTATTGCTGTCTCGGTAGTATTTATTGTCCGGTTGTATGTTGCGCTTCGCTAGACAAATAATATGCGTGTTCACTTCTTAACCTCACCTTTTATGCAGTACGTATATTCCAGAATCTGCTACGCTGATTCGATGCAGGAGTTGCAGTGCACTACGATGAGTCGGTAGTTAATTTAGTTGGGTGCTCCACGTTTCAGTTAATGTTATGCTGGCGCAGAATTGATGCTGATGCCTCTGTATGTGTAGAGCATAGCATCATCCGGCTCGATGGACCAAAAATTATGTTCGAATATTTATTACAATATTATTCACAAAAAAATGCATGTTGCTTGTTTGTTTTATTCTTTATATATTTAATGTATTTAATTGTAGTTTGCTATACGTCAAATATGATTTTCTTTGTTCTAGCGCCATTCGATCAACAATAGTGTTGCCGTCTTAAATTATAAAGCAATTCACAATTTTTATGCGTTTTGTTATATATTGATTTTTAGAGTTGCTTATCAAAGGTTATAGCATACACGTCACAAATGAAGTAAGTACAGTTCTTTAAATTTAGCAATAATTAGTTCTTTTTTCTTTCGGATGTGGTGTTTCCAAGTCAACTTGCTGTCCAGATGCATCCCCGAATGTTGCAATCATCGAATCACTGTTTGCAGGTACAGGTATATCTGCTGTGTATAATGAATATAAAAGTGGCTCGAGTGCACTGCCTTGTGGAATACCTGCTTTTATTTCTCGTAATGTGGATGTGCTTTCTTTATATTCCACGTAAAAGTATCTGTCTCTAATGTAGCTTGTCATTTTTTTAAACCGACTAGATGGTAAGATTGCTTTTAATTTTTGGGGTAAACCATTGTGCCAAACTTTATCAAATGATTTTTCTACGTCCAGGAACACTTCAATACAGAATTTTTTGTCGTCCAGGTCTGTCATGATTTTATTTGTGACACGATGTACTTGTTGAATTGTTGAACGTTTCTGCCTAAAACCAAATTGGTGGTCAGGAATAATATAGAATAGCGACGAGTATTGATTTCAACCTGCCCTAGAGTATACTTTCAAATATTTTACTCAGAGCAGGTAACAAACTTATGGGTCTGTACGATGAGCTTATGGTAGCATCTTTATATTTAGTTTTTGTATTGGTACTATTTCGGATATTTTCCATAGTTTTGTTTAGTATTGTTCCTGAAACTTTTTCGAATCCTGGTGGTTTTTTGTGTCTGGATTTATTTGTTATGGTTTCCTTTAGCTCGTGGGTTGTTGTGAAATCCACGTTATGCTTGGAATTATTTGAGTTTTTTTTTGTGAAAATACGGAATGGCTTTCGTTTGAGAACACTACATCATAGTAGTCAGCTAAGGTTGTTGCCTTTTCGTTGCTGTTTCGAGCCCCTGATGCATTCTCCTTTCGAAGTGGTAGGCAATGGGAGTTTTATTAGATAGATTTTTTTTTTTTTTTTTGTTTGTTTGCGGCGTTGATTTCAATGCTGCTTCGTGTAATATGTGGTTGCAATATATTATAGAATAACGTCGAGATTGTAGAATCAACTTTTGCGTCGCTTAGTTTAATATTTGTTGATTGGATAAACTGTGTTTTAAAATAGTTTAATTCTGTAAATACCATGCTATTTTTTTATGATTATGGCAGATCCTGCATAAGATGTACCATCGGGATAATTGGTATTTATTATTGTATATTCTGTTATGTTCAGAAAGTGGTTGTTTGTGAAGTGCGTTTCAGATATTAGTGCAATGTCTATAAGGTTGTTGTTCAGGATTTGATTTATCTCATGTGAATGATTAAACAATCCGTTGACGTTCCATATAATAATTTTTAGGTCAATGTTCATTTTGTTAACTTAATGTTGATAATAATAAATTTATGATGTTCATCATGTTTGATATTTGTTAATGTGTCATGTCATCTATTTAAGTTGGTCTTTTTCAGAAGAGGCATGAGGAATAGTTCTGAGTGGTGGCGGATCATTCGTAGTAGTACTGGTTTTGGCTATTACATTTGCATAGCTAAAGCCGGGCTGTATTATACTTTTGGTAGGGGGTTGGGGGTTTGAAATTATGGTCTTAGTTTTCGCCCTGAGAGAGGGAAAACGTTGTATTTTGTATTTTTAACGATTTGTAAATTTCGCAACCCATGTAGTTTGCGGTGTGGGCACCAGAGCACAGAGCATATTTTACTTGGCCATGATTTTTATATTCATTGCAGTCTGTTGTTTTGTGATTTCCAGCACAATTGACGTATATAGGGTCCCTGGTGCAGCAGTTTCTTGTGTGGCCGTATTTTTGGCAGTTACTGCATTGAACTATTCAAATATTATTTTTGTACGTACAAGGCTGGAAATTTGGTAAATGTTTTTGTTGTTATTGTTTACTTTGATTACTATAAAGAATAATGGAAGTGGTTTTTTTGTTGAACGTTATGAACATGTTTTACTATATGTCGCATCTATTGTAGCTTCAGTTTTATTTCATCGATATCTGCGAAGTGATGCATGTTTTTTAGCACAACTTTAAAATTGCGGTCCTCTTTTAATTTGTATGTGTAATATTTAGTGTCTTTTTGGCGTAGCATTTTAATGACGGTTTCCGTTATTTGAGAACGTTTTTAAATAATAACTATTTGAATAACGCTTCATTCAGCGCTTTAATGTTCTATACCCTTGCAAATAAATAGGCGGTGGTTGTTTAGAATGTGGCAATGACTCTGGAACATTATTCTGTTCACCCTCTTCGTTTGGTGATTTTTCTTTTCCTGGAATTTCTTGTTTTGAATTTTCGATGTTATCATCATCTTTTCCGCTTTCAACTGATAATAAATCAAATCCGTTTGCGGGATTAGGTGTGGGAGACTTGCTCAGCCAGTAATTTAATGTTGGTTGGTGTTTTTGTGTCTTAGAAGCTTCTTTTGTGTTGAGCGGAGAAGTTCTGTTTGGTTTTATTTTTATCGGTTGACTGGTGAGTTTGATTGGTTCTCAAATGGTTTTTTTTGGTTCATCTTGTTTTGTAACTCAGGCGATGTTGTTTGAGATGGTTGATAGGCAGATACTGAAGCCAAAGTTGTACTTACAGAGCTTGTTGATGTTGTCGTAGTTGTGGGCGTAGTGGGGAAAGAAGACGTTAGCGTTTGTCTTGTTGTTTTTTGTATTGATAAAGTTGGTATGATAGTGTTTGCATTGTTGTTGGTGTTGATAATGTTTGATGAGAACTGCAACATGTTGACGTATTCATCGAAGAACATGTTGCACTAGTCGCAAATGCTCCATTAGATGTGTTAATGAGAACTGTTGACATAGCGTTCGGCGTTATTGGCGCATTGTTCGCTTGCCTTTCTTGTACGTTGTTGTTGGCGTTTGTTTGATGTGGTATTGCAGGAAAACAAGATCGCGCTCTCTGTGTGTTTACTTCCAGCATTAGCGTTGTTGCTGTGATAGCTTTGTTGTTTATGTACGTACCGTTTGTTGTATTATTGTTGTTTGTATTAGTTGATGTAATGTTGTTATTGTTACTTTTAGTTGAGTAAACTGTATGATATACGTTTCGTTTAAGCGCATTGTTGTTGGCTGATAGCTTTCGCTCTTGTTGAAGAGCGTAGGGTGAGCACATTTAATTGGATTTTTTGTCTTCACTATTTATATTTAACGATTTTGAAAATGATTTTTGAATTTTTCACTTGTTTATTCACACCATAAATAATTAGTTTTAGTGTTTAGAGTCACTATTCTGTTTGGGCACAATAATATATATTTTGAGTATTTTAGTTTTGATTTCAGAAAGAATTTGCGGTACGATAAGATTGCACGTCTGCATCGTTTGACGGTCGAACTGAATTGAACAGCTGGTCTTCAAAAAGATTTGCTTTCGTTGGATCCCACATAATTTGACAATCGCTCAAACAAAGACTCACGTCGATTGGTGTAAGGAAATGATCAAAAAAATTGATTTGATGACTCATCCGCCGTACAGTCCGTATTTGGCACCCAATGACTTCTTCTTGTTCGCGAATATGAAAGGTAAACTGCCTGGTCAACGATTTACGAGCGCCGAAGAAGCAGTTGAAGCGTTCAAAAACCATGTTTCGGAGGTGCCTCAAGAGGAGTGGAAAAACTATTATGACAAATTGTTTGAACGAATGCATAAGTGTATTGATCATCAAGAGAAATATTTTGAAAAACAATAAAGCCATTTTCATGTCAAAATGTTAGTTATTATTTTCTATTTCCGGAATATAAATAGTACCTCTCGTTTAAGTTACATTTTTGCTAATTTATAACCAACACCACCAACAGTCGTAAAATACAATAATATAATAAGATACAGTCGACATGTTACAGTGAAATACAACTATAATTTTACGTTATCTCTTACTCCTCGATCGGAAATACATTTTTGATATTTCATAAAGCTTAATCCTTTGGTGAAAGTATCGGCAGGCAAGTCTTTAGTTGGCATGAACTCCAAATCGATGACGTCTCTTTGTTGTAAGTCCCTTATGAAGTGATGACGGACGTCAAAATGCTTCGTGTGGGGATGATAGCCAAAATTATAAACAACCTTTTTAGCACTTTGACTATCGTTGAAAATTTTTTTTAAAAATTGATTCAAGATGTGAAGCCTCTTTTGTTGCTTCAGCAATCGCTAAATACTTTGACTTTGTGCTGGATAACGACTGTTCGTTGCTTTTGAGTTTGCCAGCTGATAGCAGCACCTTATAAAATAAATGCATATTCAGAGTAGGAACGCCTATCTGTCATGTTTGTACCCCAATTAGCATCTACCACTCCGTATTGTTAATTTTCTGTACGATGAAACAGTAAACCGTTGCTAATGGTGCTCTTTAAGTAATGCAACACTAGTTTTGTCGCTTTCCAGTTTTCTTCATTGAAATTCGAATTGACTTAGAAAATTTACGGCAAAAGCAATATACGGGCGAGTATTCACGGCCAAGATCATTAATGTGCCAATTAAATTCTGGTATGGATATACCTTCATCAAATCTTCGTCCGCTTTCTATGGTCGTTTCAGTTTTGAGTTTGACTCTATCGAAGTTCGTGCTACTTCATACTCTTCCATGATGAACCGTGATTGAGATAAAAACGCTTGATTTTTCATCATATTCTGCTAAAACTGGATTGCTAAACATATTGACCTGTAAAGCTGTAAAATATTGAAATCTTTCGGGATTGCAATCCTTGAAAGTCACCCAAGATTTCATATTGTGTGATTGAAATCTTTATATCATTTTGGGAGTTAAAGATTGAAAATTGTAAATCATCAATCTTTCCCCAATCCCGAAGATTTAAATCTTTTTTTACACATCTTAGATTTCAATCTTTGATTTCACTCTTGTAGAATTATTGTCAATCTTTGAAATCATGTTTAAATCTTTTGCAATCGTTATAAATCTTTTACATCTTTGGCAATCTTTTAAATCTTTTGCAATCTTTCAACTCGTTCCAATCTTTAGAGCGAATTGGAAAAAAAACCAGAAATTAAGCAGAATAATATCTTCAGCATGCACCGAAGCTTCGGTTATAACCGACTACTTAAATACCCTTCACCTTCTATATTTGCATTTGGACGATAGTCTTCAAGTCAACTTCTCTGGTTGCCAATTTTTGTAAAAAGTTCGTTGCTCAACTCTTTTAAAATAACAAATATTCAATTAAAATGGTGAAAAGTGGGCGAATCACGCAAAGTTTTGAACAGAATATTGATATCATTGGTGATTGGCATAAAAGTGCAAAATTCCATAAAAAAATATCGTATTTTGTAGGATTTATGGCCATAAAAGTGTTAAAAACACACATCGGTGTACTGGAGGTACCCGAAAAAGTGGTCCGATCAAAAAACCCTTTAAACTTGCGGATGGGGCACATATGCAGAGTCTGTATGCCAATTTTGGTTCGATTATCTCAACCCCTACTATCTAGTTTTTGCTTACGGTCAGACGGACGAACGGACAGACGGACAGACGGACATATCAAGATCGATTTCTCTATCGATGCGGATCTAGAATATATTACTTTATATGGTCTCTGATCACTCCTTCTGGGTCTTACAAACAGATACACAAACTTGATATACCCTTGGTGAAGGGTATAAAAATAAATTGATAAAATAAATTGACAGTAACTTTCTGTTTCTTTCGATTCTGTAGAATAACCAAGCAAAATACATTCATCACAACGTGATTCGAACTTACCTTCGTTTTAAATTTTGTTGAATACGTACCTTTATACCAAAACTGCGTGCATGCATTAATGACGACGTTTTTCCCGTCCAGGTTTTATATGGTAATTCACCGTTCAATCCTTTTTTTGGCATATGTTTTTAACGTAAAAAGCAGGGTTGATCGCTTCAGTCGAATTTGTTGATGAGACCTTTGCTCGCTTCATCATGCACCGAGCGGACTCTACTAACGTTCGATTTTTTCGTTCCGTTGAACCGTTTTATTGAGGCGTGTTCGGTACTGATAGCCTACGTTTGATACCAGTTTACTTCTAAAAATTTATCAATTTCGTTATAACAGTATTCGATGCCATTATCTGACAACAATGATTTTATTTTCAAACCGGTAAATGTCTTTATATCAGCTTTATATTTTTTTAAACGTTTCAAACACTTCGGATTTTTGGTTTTGAGAAAGACACTTCTCAAAATCAAACAAACTGCGAATCATTTGGCATTAGGAGTGGGAATTTGGCATCATATGCGATTGGTGCATTCAGTAAACGACATCCCACTCGAATCAACATAAACAATAAGTTCTCTTCTTGAAATTCGTAGATAAATGGATTGAGTTTTTGATAACTCGTGGCAGAATTGTGGACCGTTTCAACTTTGCCCTTTCAACTGCATAAGAACTTTTTTGGACGATTTCCACAACTTTGAGAAATGACATTAAGTAATTAATTTTCTCTTTCTTGCACACTAACTACTGCCAGGGTGGATTTGCGTTTTTCCAACAATTTTTGCTCTTGTGTCATTTATTATTTATTTCATTTATTTACTTATACGCCATTACATACGATTACATATTTACAGAATGAAAAATTTATGATGAGCTTTATAAAAATATTTCAACAATTGATGCTTATAACACCGTACGACAATTTTCAACTTTTGCGTGCACACATGAGAAAATCACACATATTCAGGTAGTATGACCTAAAATAACATACCCGTGTCTTCCAGTTTTTCTAGATCAAGTCATTCGCGGTTTT
>JAWNPW010001003.1:0-10688 GCA_035078745.1 Diastata ussurica
AAACGTGTAACTTCAATTCCCTAGCATTGTAGATATTAGCAAACAAAACATGTAAAAAAATATAAATCCGGACTCTACTAATAACCCATCTTCTTTTTTCTTACGTCCAATTTGTAGGTATAACTTGGACAATGTTTGTCAAATGTATCGTGGTTGATATCAAGGCATAGATTTATTGTTTTATTAGCTCTAATACAGTTTAAGCACTTATTAATTGATATTTCATTACACGTTTTCGCATTGTTTTCCGTGACACTTCTTCATTTTTACACTCTGTAGATTTGTGGTTGAAACCTTTACATTTATAACACATCAATACATTTATCGCATCAAACACTTTGCATCTTTCCCAACCGATGTTCAGTCGTTCAGCTAAAAGTACTTTTGTAAAAACTTCTTTATCAATTTCGACAATGGCATTATAGTATGTAGAATTTCCGTTTTTCCTTTTAATTTGTTTTGTAACTCTTATCGAACTGTAGCTTATAATCGTATTTTGTTTTTTAATTATTAATTAGCTTATCATTTTCGTATTTAAAGTTTATGTCCGTCACTATAATATTTGGACGAATCGAATCCGGTGTTTTTATCTCGTAGTTACTACCAATATTTTTTTCAAATGCTTTTTTGATTTTGTCTCGTTCATCAATATTTTCACTTCGAATTATCATTATTCCGTTGCGTTGGTTTTACAATTAATGCCACATCTTTTTTTAATTCCGGTAATGTTTTGTTTTAACCATTTTCAACCGCCTTAGCGTAAGTTAATTGAAGGCCACTTTTTATGTTATCAATTATTTTAATTACGCTATGCACTATTTCATTGTCTTTGTTGATTGCATCTGTTTTCCTCTTTACATCTTCAATCATTTCATACATATTTTTTACTTCACCAATTTTTTTTTCGAACACTGATTGTGATTTTTCTAATTTCTCCAGTTCACTATGGTTTTTTCGCCTTTTTTTGGCAAAAACTCAATTTTTTTTTTTATTTCAAATTTCAAATATTAACGGTTTTCTAATATTTAGATATTCATATTAGAATAAAAAACAAAAACATTCAATCTTTATGGCAACACTCTTTCAGCGACGGGCAGCTGAAGTCAGCTGATTGTGTGTCACGTGATTTTTGTAAAATTGGAAAAAAAAATTTCACAACTTTGAAAGTGTCTGTTTAAAACGTTAGAAGCGAAATAAAAAGTGTGAAAATGCAAATGGAAATAATTAATAAAAATATAGAACTTAAATACAAACTAAATAAATGAAAAAACTTTAATGTGAACAATGCACCTGCTTCTTTGATTCCATGATTCTCTTAAAATTGGGTGGTATGTTTGATAACTTAACTCGCATATCTGGTGCACCATCACGCTTGTTACAATATTTGGTTTTTTCGCAACATATTTTGAAAACCCAGCTTCACACAAATAAGTGGTTGCAAACGGCAATAGAATTCGAATAGCCTGTTTCGATAAATTTGGATATTCATCGAATACATCTGACCAGAATATTGTTAATGAAACTGTTCTAAATTTGGCTTCCAATTGTGTAACTCAATTCAATCAATTTTTCATAATCCATTGAATGAAATGCTTTTGGTTTTCATTTTATTTTGAAAGGATTTTGTACCCAGTAATTATCTTGACTTTTTAAGTTTGGAAAGTAATCGGAATGATTACTGTAAACTGGACAGATGTGTTTTTATATCATCACGAATTTACATTTTTAAATCCACTTCAGATTCTTCGAGAAAATCACAAAGCGTCTGGAAACACTCGAAGTTATTTTGCTCCGCAGCTGAAATTCAATATTGTATTTTCCTTGAAAAGGCAACCAATTTATCTTTTGTTTGCAATATGTTGACTTGTTTTCCTTGCAGAGCCAAACATAGTTCGTTCAATTTTCCAAATATATCAGCAAGGTATGCAAGTGTAGATAGCCAAGTCATATTATTTAATCTGTCTAATAATTCAAATTTATGACCAATAAAATACGCCACCAGTTCCTTTCGCAATTCAAATATTCGCACAAGAATTTTGCCACGCGATAACCATCTAACTTCCGTATGAAGAAGTAAAGTGGTGTGAAGACTACCCATATCTTCGCACAAAGCTTCGAAAATACGTGATTGCAATGGTTGACTTTTAATAAAATTAATAATCTTCACTGCTTCGTCTAGAACAGATTTAAATGTCACTGAAATCCTTTTTGTTACTAATACATATCTGTGAAGAATGCAATGAGTACTGTTACAGTTTTTTGCAACTTTTTTAATCCGTGTTACAGCACTACTCACTTTTCCTGTCATTGCTTTTGCTCCATCGCTGCATACTTCAATACATTTTCCCCAGTTAATTTCATGCGTTGTCATAAACTTATCAATGCAGTTAAATATATTCTCTCCCGTGGTGTTAATTTTCATACTTTCACATAAAAGCAAATCTTCTTCAATTTAAATCTTCTTCAAAATTGCTAATCCAGCAATGTCTGTGGACTCATCTAGTTGTAATACATAAGCGTCACACGCCTGCAACCGTGAAATAAGTTCTTTTTTAATGTCATCGGCAATATCGTTAATGCACCTTTTTACAGTATTGTTAGAAAGGGATACACTGACAACTTGTTAAACTAAACCCTTCGCCCAATATACACAAAATATCTTGAATGCAAGGTTTAATAAGTGATTCACCAATAATATGTGCCTCGCCTACTACAGCAATACGGTAAGATACTTTATACGACGCCTCTGTTATCTTTTGATTATCAGTTTTGAATTTTTTTACCATGAGACTCTTGCAATTATTATGGCTTTCAAGTTTTCTTTTAAAAAAAGAAATATCTTTACCTTTATCTGCTGGATGATTTTTTTCCAAATGCCTCAGTAGTTTTGCTGGTCCTAAGCAGCTGTTCGCCAATATTTTGTTGCAAAGCAAGCAAAGCGCATCTGGAGCCTCCTCGTCGCCAGTACTAGTAAATCCAACCGGCAGGTAACTAGTATCATATTTACTTCTTTTCGTTGATAGCACCTGTCCAAAATTGGAAGATGGCGGAGTTGGAAGATGAGGCGGTGGTTTTACGGATGGCATTGCAAGTTCCAGAATGCCTGTATCTGTAGATTCCACGATTTCTGCATTACTACTAACAACATCAGTTTTTTTTAACGATCCATATTTCACCCATCGATCCATTATAAGGGCAATTCTTTTTTATAGGAACAAAAATGGTAAGAATCTTACAGAGTATAATGAATAAATTATAGAAACTATTTAAAGTGCAACCTGATTTATAAAAGCAAAAGAGGAATAAAAAATACTTATTTCTGTTTTCTTGAAAAAATTGTTATGTTAAATTTAAAGTAAAAGAACTCACCATCAGAGTACGAAAATTAACTGATTGCTACGAGACCCGTTCTCTGAGTGAGTTCTTTGCCTCTCTCACACACAAGCACACATGGACCGTTTGAAACGAACTGTTCTTTAACGGACATTCTGGTTGGAATGACAGTAGCATTGGCGCAAATACATCGAAATATTAAAACGGTAAAGTTCGAATTGCTATCGATACTTGTGTTTTCAGTCGCCTTATTTAAAAATTTGAAATTCAATTTGGTGGTCGATTGTAAACTCTCCGAGGAAAATGTGAATATATTAAAACAATTTTTATTTTTTTTTTTAATGAAATAAAATTTGTCACGCTGAACCCCTAAATTTTTTCGCGGAACCCCCGCGGAATACACTTTGGGAACCACTGCTCTAGAGAGATTAAAAAAAAAAACACTCAAAATGGGTTGCTTATAGAATGATGGTTCAAATTGATGGTTTTCTTGAGTGCGCAAATAAAGGTGGTCGCCTAAAAATGGATTATGCGAACGCGATTACATGCCTGGATCCCCTTCTACGAATTTGTATTAAAAATCTCATATAGAGTTGAGATTTAGAAGTGGTACGTCAAGGAGTGCGACAAACCTCAATTGATGGCACGAAAACAACATATCCAACAGAAAATGATGGATGAAATGGATTTTAATGTGGACAAACCAAAACCAAATGGCAGTGGAAACACCAATGATGGAAACACGGCTAGAAGAGCGTTTTCAAATTCAGCACAGTTATCATCCATTTTAAATATGGATTTCTCAATTCTACAAAGCTTTTACACATATTTGTTACAGTTTCCTGCAAGTATGAATAAATTCAGAAAAGTTTAAAGCCTTTTGTGATAAAGTGTTTATTGCATATCAACACATGTATCCTTGGTATCCTATGTCTCCTACTGTGCGTAAGGTATTGGTCCATGGGCACGAAATAATAGATGCTTCTATAGTTCCTGTTGGCTGTCTTGGGGAAAGCGCTTCCGAATCTCGAAATAAATTGTACAAGAACGATAGAAGGAGCTATGCTAGAAAATGCAGTAGACTAGAAAACATTACAGATGTTTTTAACAGAGCATTGGATAGTTCTGACTTAAAGAACAGCGAAATAAGAAAAGAAAAACCATTCCAGCGGAAGTTATCGCTCTGTTGCAATCTCCAAATGTACAAATAAATATTGGAAATGAAAATGGTGATCCCTTACAGGATTCGTCAGATGAAGAGGATGACGTACATTCAAAACATAATCTCCGTGGTAAGTAGCAGAGCTAATTCGATTCATCATTATCTTGAAATTTTTCTTTATTTTCAGAATAAGAGAGTTGTATAGTTAGAAACACAAACAGAAGGTATATGTTTTGATATAATTAGCTGCGATCATCTATTCTGTCACTGCAAATGTTGTGTACAAAAGTTATATTTGTTTAATACGATGATCTCGCCTTGGCAGTCAAATTCGAATACAAAAAGGGTAAAAATCTATAACAATTTAAGTGATATAAGTTCTTAATAAACTAAACAGATTTTGTAAATATGTGAATCTTCAGGAGCTATTATTTTAAACAAACTTGTAATGTACAAAAAAAATAAACTGTATTTTTAACAGATTTGGTAGCGTCAAACACAACAAAGTTAGTGCAAGTCGAACAGATCGGTTATATGGCAGCTATATGCAATAGTGGTCCAAAACGAAACAGATTTTTTAAGTCGTATTAAGATCTAAAAATATGAACACAAATCGAATTTTAGTTTAATAGCTTAAAAAACAACGAAGTTGGTGCAAGCCGGCGAGATCGGTTATATAGCAGATATATAAAATACGGGTCTAACCCAAGCGAATCTTGGTAAGTCGTCTTTGTTGCTCAAAATATGCGTATAAATGAAATTTGGTGCGAATATCCTAATAATTAGGGTTTATGCCAAAAAAAAGCCGAAAAAAGCCACTGTGCAGTCGTTGCGTATAACGATATTCGATCGCTTCAAGTAATGTTTTTAGTTCATTTTGACATTTTGACTCACAGCCTCAAATTCGTTTTTGTATTCTTTTAGTATACCATTGATCTTTTTTACACTGATTTGCATGTCTTGTAATACTAAGTCAATGTTTTGTACATAGGTTATACATTCATTACATATTAGTCTTATCATGTTCTGTTCACCAATTATCTTGCTGCTGTATTTGTCGACTCCAGCACATGATAAACTCTCATGGTAAATTTTTCCACATACTCCTTCGCATCTGATTCCACTCTCTCCTCTTATAGAAGAGCTACACTTAGCACATACACTCATAGCACTATTTATATTAGTGTGTGAGATTTATTTTTGTTTTCTTTATTATTTCATTATACTAATATTCAAAGTAATTTTATTAATTATTTTTGAAAAAAATACTTGTGCCTGTTCATTTACTTTCGCACATTTTATTGCTTTCAAAATTTTTGATTACTAAATACAGAAATAACAGTCAAATACGCAGAACTTTAAAAATCGCATCTGTCTTCTCCAGCTTTCTTCTTGTTTAGGCGCAGATTTTCTCTCCCATAACAACCTGCTTATCGATCTAAAATATAATCGTTTAATTGAACAACTTGACTAACAACGCGTGGAAATTTTTTAAAGACCAGTCAGCATGGAATCTCCACACTTAATGCGAACATCGGCTACAAAGATTTGCTGACGGTATTTTCTGACGTTACCAAATTTTTTCCGAAAATAAAATCGACCAACACAGCTTCAACAGTTTACCATCAAATTGAAACCACGGGTACTCCCTGCTGAAAGATCACGGCGACTCTCTAGCGAAAAGCTATTCTGTGCTAAAGTAGAAATTAATTTCCTTATCGAGCAGGGCATCTGTCGTCCTTCAAAATGTTCAAGGGCCAGCCCTCTACACATGGTTGTCAAGAAGTCAGGTGGCTGGCGCGCTTGTGGCGATTACAGAAGATTAAATGCTCGAACAGTTTATGATCGCTATCCCGTTCGTCACATACACGATATCGCTGACGAACGGGATATCATAAGTTATTATCGCCGCTGTATTCTGCATGCTGCACAACTACAAGCTCCGCTCCATGAATCTTTACATGATTCAAAGAGAAATGTCAAACGCAAAATCCCGTCGTCACCAGTTGCTGTAGACGCCTTCAATGATTGCAAACAAAGTTTGGCTCAAGCGACGTTATTGTCACATCCATCAGCTAATGCGCAACTGGCACTTGTTTGCGACGCATCTGACATAGCTATCAGTGTAGCTCTCGAACAAAAAGTAAACAACGTTTGGGAACCACTGGAATTTTTTTCTAGCAAACTCAAACCAGATAAGCGCAAATACAGTACATACGACCGTGAACTGTTAGCGATTTTTCTGGCGATCAAATATTTTCGGAATATTTTAGAAGCGCGTTCATTTGTAATCAGGACAGATCATAAGCCATTAACCTATGCATTTGCTCAAAAACCAGAAAAAGTATCATCTGGACTACATTGCTCAATTTCCGACTGCAATCGTTCATCTTTCTGGCACAGATAACACTGTTGCTGATGCGTTGGCGAGAATAAATGAAATATCTATGCCCACTTCTGTTAATTTTGGTGAAATTCAATCTGTACAGACAAACGATGATGAATTAGAATCTTTACTAAATTGATCAACTTCTCTCAAACTACAAGTCGTGCATTTCAATAAGAATATATCTGTGTATTATGACTTTTGAACTGGCATTGTTCGACCGTACATGTCGGGCAAGCTACGCTTTCAAGTTTTTGCAGCCATACACATTTCAGCGGTCGAGCCACTATGTAACAGGTGCAGCAAAAGTACGTTTGGCCATCAATGAGAAAAGACAACGCATCTTGGGCAAAGAATTGTGTTCCATGTCAACGAGCAAAAATTCACAGACATGACGCATTTATTCCAAATAAGTTTTAAATGCCTGACAATCGATTCGATCATGTTCATTTGGATCTTGTAGTTATGCCAATGGTAAAGGAATTTAGATATTGCCTAACAATGATAGATCGATTCTCACGTTGGCCTGAGGCAATTCTACTAAAAGACATGACAGCAGAAACAGTAGCCAATGCGTTTTGGACTCATTGGATAACTCGATTCGGCTGTCCAAAAACCAATATAACAGATCAAGGATCACAAATATCAAAAAGTATTAGCTGCAATGAAACTTGAAGGAATGAAATGACAAATGCTATTATGTAATATATAGAACACGTAATAACAGAAAAAAAGCATTTGTAAAATAAGTTTTAAAAATTAAACTTTTATTTTGCAATTGCCAAACCACCCAAGAGGTATGCAAAGTGGCGCACTACCGGTTTTTTCTCATTGGTCTTCGATTCCCGATGCTGTCTTCTAGATGCAAATAATTATTTCTCGAAGGAAATATACAGGGGAAAAAAATAAATTAAAAAAAAAGAAGAGATGAAATAAAATTTACAAAAAAAAAATGTTCGAGATATCCGTTCATTTCATCGCAATGGAATCGCCATACCAAAACAAGAAACAACCGCAACGATAAAGTCCAAAAATTTTGAATAAATACCTTGTTTGCGCCCAATTTTACTTTTATTTAATTCATTATGATTTGTTTAGTTGAAAATAGGGTATTAGGATAGAGTTAAGTTGAACTATTATTTGAACAATTTGTTTCGCTTAGAAGAGGTAAAAAAAGAGAGAGAACGAAAACGTACATGCAAGAAATTGTTGCGTTAGTTTTAAGCTCAACTGAATTAGGTTTAAGCTCAAAGAATGTCTCTTAGCTTTAAGCTTCACGGAATTTAATTAGGTTAAGTTCAGAGAATTGTCTCTTAGTTTTAAGCTTCACTGAATTTAATTAGGTTAAGCTCAGAGAATTGTTTCTTAGTTTTAAGCTCCACTGAATTGAATGTAGATTTAAGCTCGAAGACTTGTTTTGTAGTTTTAAGCTCAGGTGAATTTCATGTGAATATTAAAGTGGAAGTTTGCAAGAATCAATCGCCCTAAGTACTTCGTTTTTTTGCTAGTAACCGAGTTTGGTTAGCAAGCGGTACCTCCTGCACAAACTAGTGTTTGGAGTAATCATTTGGCGCCCGAGCAGGGATATAAGCATAATCGTTTGATGCTTTGTTCTTTTGAGCTTGTGATTCGCTCGCTTGGAATCGCAAGTTTGGCATTTTGGAAGAGCTATTCGTGTTTCATGGTCCACAGTTTATCATTGCTGGAGAAGTTGGAGTGAGGTCTGAAGGGAACGGAATTGGAGAACAATTCCGCGCATTGCTAATCGTTCGTGCTGAAGGAAGGTGAATTCCAGTCGCGCGGTGTACGAAGGCAGTTGTCATTGGGAGCAAGAAAAGATGATGTAATCAATGCAATTCAATATATGCTAAACAAATTAAACCGCTGCCGTGAATTAGGTTAACGGGACTTGCTGTTCAGTGAATTATACACTATTCGAATTTATGCCAAGTATATGCTGTGTACATAAATGAATATCAACGCTCTCGCTGTTTTTATTTAAATTTAATAATTTCGTTTGCTTAATGTTTTCGTTTGCTGCGTCGAATTGATAGCTTTTGGTTTTGTTGGTGTCAATTAAGAACAATTGAGTATATGCAGAGGACTTGTGAAGGTTGAATTATCCGAGTTTCACTTTACCTAAATCAATATCGTGTTGAGCAACTAAGGTGCGTTGTAAGTTACTTTAATTTGAAGTTAACTGAATTGGTGGCCATCATGGCTCCTAAAAAGGATCAAAATCCATATCTGTGTCGTGAAAGTTTGTTAGATTCACTGGAGCGTGTTAAATTATTTATGTTTAAAAATGCGAAATCAATGTCCAGGTCGGAATTGGAAACGCGTTTGAGTTTAGTGGAATCGAACTTTACGCAGTTACTTTCAATTCAGGCGCAAATAGAGCAAACCGGTGAGGAACCAGAATTACAAAAACGAACCCTTATAGAAGATAGATATTGCGAAGTAAAGGCAAAACTATTAAGCGAAATTTCGCATTCTAATCGTCGTACGGCGCACGGTTTAGAGTCAACGCATAATTTGAGTTATAGTATGACCAATGCTACGCTTAACACTTTTCGTTCAAGCAATTTACCAAAAATTAAAATCCCAATATTCTCGGAAAAATATACGGAGTGGACAATTTGGTTCAATATGTTTTCATTATTTATTGATTCGGATCCTGAATTAGACACTCTGTCGAAATTTATTTATTTGCGGTCATCTCTCGAAGAGATGCCATTGCGAGCAATCCACTCATTAGAAATTACCATCGAAAATTATCCAAAGGCAATAAGCTTATTGCGTGACCGATTCGAAAATAGAACCATTATTTTTCAGTCGCATGTGAAAGAATTGTTTGATATTGATCGTGTACCGCGGCAAAGTTCGAGGATTATGAGGGAATTAGTTGACAAAGCTAACGCCTATCTACGCGCGCTTCAATCGCTAGGTACAGCTGAAGATATTTGCAACGTACTTTTATTTGATTTAAATAATACGATGGGAAGAGATAATTTTAATTGTAAAGAATTGCCCACCTGGGAAGGGTTTTCTAGTTTCTTGGCCAATAGATGCATGGCATTAGAAAATTCGGATCTACATGCTTCCTCATCATCAGACAAAGGCATGCCTAATCAACAAACTAACTTCAAAAATACAAAACGGACATCGAGGCATTCGTTTACGGCCACCGTTGAGAGGGAAGAATTAGATTGTGCGTCTTGTAATGGTCCTCATAAGTTAGAAAATTGCTCGACTTTTTTGAAATTAACGCCTATACAACGTTATTTTGAGATAAAGAAATGGTCACTTTGTTTGCTGTGCTTGTCAAAATACCATCCTGTGAGGCAATGTCAAGCAGCCCGTTGTAACGTATGCAGTGGAATGCATCATAAGCTATTACACCGAGAGCGTGAGAAATGGGCGGCAGAAACCACGGAACCTGTCCAGTCGAAGCCAAGCTGCATCGCGGAGACGTCAAGCTGCATAGCGGGATCTGCACTATCGAATTCGCTTTGCAATTCATTATTATCTTCGGCTAGGGGTAACTTTCTAGCCACTGCTGTCTTATTAGTGCAAAATAGAAAGGGGGATTATGTAGAATGTCCAGCATTCCTAGATTCTGGCAGCCAGTCCAATTTTATAACTGCAAAACTTGCACCACAATTAAATTCAAAAATTAAGTCCACTAACGTAACTATAAGCGGTATAGGGGTTTCTCAAACCAAGGTTCGGGTACAGTGGCTACCGTAGTCCGTTCAAGAATTACTAATTTTTCTGTTAGATTGGAATTCTTGGTAATGCCTTCTA
>JAWNPW010001006.1:0-12827 GCA_035078745.1 Diastata ussurica
TCCGCCAAATTCAAAGTATGCAGTTTTGTTTTACTCAGCCATAACTATAACCTCCACTATAACACTTCACAGCTATTACAACTTTTTTCCACTTTGTGTCATAGTGTAATGATTCGAATAAAACTATTTTTCAATATATTTATATATATTTCGTAGTATTAAAATTTGTACGGAAATGGCCGAGCGAAGCGTATACGCTTCGGTTCATAACTCTGGAGAGGATTGACGAAATGGAGAAAATTTTTTTTGTTGCACTCATGCAGCCATATGTAAGTCATATTTAAAACCTCAAGTCTCTGCGCCTTCTGGTTCACTCTCGTCCCTAATGGGTTAATATCACGCGCATCGGCGGGTATAATGTTGCCATGGCATCGCAATATTTTCAGAAGTGCATTTGATAAGAATATTGAAAACAATATATCAAATAATAATAACATAAATATAAATATTGAAATAAATATTTTGAATATTGAAAATAATTGTCCAATTAGCTAAACCTCAATTAATTTTGGTAATTCTTCAGCACATTCAAACGTAAAAATATCCTCCAGACACAGTTCACTACTATAATCCGAAAAGTTTTCGATTCGAGATGGAGCTATTTAAAGTATTCACTCCACATAACGTAGCCAACAGAGTTGCTAAATTTTTATTTATAACAGAAAACATTTCATAGATATTTCTAATCCTGTCGTCACATTCTACGCAATGAGGTCCAAAGCATTGAGAACAATGAATAGAAGAAGCTTTCGTAAATTATGATATTTGAGTGACCAACCAAAAGTAATGGGCAGTTATTGCATTGCGAGCAATTAACGACGTACGGTAATTTAGTATATAATCGTTGGTTAATGATCTCGTCGTCGATGAAAAGACCACAATTTGCTTAAGAGTTCACTAAGCAGAAGACTCTAGAGTTTAAATACATCACGAACATTTGTCTCAGAATTATCGCTATGAGAGATGAGATTACGATTTTCATCATTCTCATGTATGAACACCGTCTTAATTTTCGAGCTGAACCAAGACAAATAGATAATATTGGTTGATTTTTACATAATTTTTTCTTCAATTGTTTTTGATTTTTTATTAAAACGATATTTATAACAACAATATACATATATATCGCATGTGAATAAGACTAAAAAGAGAAAACAACGAGTTGATGGTTTTAATAACATCTTTTTCAATCTCTCTCTTTTTCTCTCTCTTTATCTTTGTTTGGTTCTTTTATTCTCTTTTTCAATAAATTTCTCATTTAATTTGTCTGCTGTTTCAAAAACAATGGCGAAAACGAAATTTTGTGACAAATGAATTACAAAACCAAACCTCAAAAACGAAAATGGAAATAAAGTTGCAACAAACGAAGGGAGGCGCACAATCAACGCAGAAACAAGACCTCAGCTTTCTCAATGATTCCACGCCAATTTATGTGACATCATTCACGAGTAATCAAATAACCTGCAGCAGTTCAACGATGACAACAGCAACATCTGGCCTAATCACATCATCAACGATAGCGCCATCAACGGCGGCCGGAGCAACATTGGGTGCGAGTGCACAAAAGGCAGTTGCCTTGATGACGGCAGCAACTGTTGCTGGTGATAGTGGTGCTGGTGCTCTTAGCACAAATGTTGCTGCCGCTGCTGCCGACAGAAATGCCAATCAGACGACAGGCGCTATTGTGAGTGCCACAGCAGCAGCGGCGGCGGCAGCAGCTGTTGGTGGTAATAGTACCACAGCAACAGGAACAACAACAAATCTGACGAACAATAGTAGTATCTATCAAAGTCATCAATTGAAGCAGCGTTCATTGTTGGCGAGCAGCTTGCAACATATGGCTGTCGCCGACGAAGACGATGACGATGATGATGTTGGCGCTGCCAATTATTGTGGGATCACATACATCAACTACAACAACAAACACGCACAGCTGACAACAACAACAACAGCAATTGTCAATGTAGCACCAACTACAACGCAACAACAGCAATATAAACTGCAACAACATCAATATCAACAACATAAAATAACGCCAATTAAAATTACAAGCACAATTCTAGTCGATGCGCAAACATCCACATCGCCAATGCTGTCATCAGCAGGAGCAGCAACAAATCTCATCAACGCTGATGTTTGTTTCATTCCCGACGGTATTAAAAAACTAACAACCGATGGCAAAACAACACCAAAAACTGAATATACAACAGCAATAACAAGTAGCCATTTGCACCACGCATTCGCCGAGATACAACAACAGCAAATGCAGCAGCAATTGTACGTCAATAATAATAACATCACAGCTTCGACGACTGTAGCAGCAGCCAATTATCAGCAACACTACCTATTTAATTCATCATTATTCAACAATAACAACAACAATAATCCAACAATGACGTCTACGTCCGCAGCAACATTGGCGGCATCAGCGGTGCAAGCGATAACAACGATTAGCTTAGACACTGCAGTCAGTATTGTTTCTGCACCGCCGGATGTTGCTTATGCTGCTGTGGGAGGTGTTGGTGATGACACAACAACATCATGTACCGCAGGCGTTGGCGCTGCTGGTCTTCCAGTTGATTGCAGTATGGTCGGCAGCAACAGTAGGAACAATTTTTCCAATAATTGTAATTTATTTATATCCAGTAATTTTTATTCACCAAGACGTGAGGTAAGTGGATTCTCTTCTTAAAAAAACCACAACAATACTAGTTATAACAATCACTAATAACAACAACTAAACTTTAAATCATGGTTATAAAATTTACAGTTTATTCAAAATAAATATTATTCCATTTTTTTCTGAGAAAAAAATTTTTAAATTAAGTCTTATCGCCCAAATCCAAAAAATGATATAAAACCCAATATGTTCGCAACAAAATGTCAAAACTAAAAAAAAAAAAAAACAATGTCATAAAGTCGTTTGGGCGGCATTACATTTTATAACATATGCTCGAATTTGTAAAATTGCTCGCGAAGCAAATGAAAACAAGATGTGGGCATAAATACATATATTTTAAACATGAAAAGAATTATAAGTTAGTTTATATTGTAATTCGATAGAAGAATCTCTTTTCGATGGCTGGCCTGTGGCCGGTTCTTGCGAATCATAACCCTACGCAACAACGGCTTCACAAGCGACTGTAATTCTGCATTAAAGTCATATTCGGGTTGGCCAATCGATACTTTTTATGTAAAAGTAATGTTGCCCGCGAAGCCTGTATGTAGAAGAAACGGCCGCAGGCTGGTCATACAAAAGAGATTCTAATGCAGATGTACTGTTGCTCGCGGAGCCGGTGTTATAAAGTATCCAAGCGTTATGATCCCAAAAAAACGGAAAACGTCCACGAAAAAGAGATTCTAATGCAGAAATATTGTAGGCTAAAGACCGGCTACCCAAACGTGGCTTTAACGCGCTGCTACCTTCATAATAGAAAAAAAAGTAACTATTGTTTTTTTTTAAATCGTATACGAGAATTAGAAAAATTTTGATTTTAAGCGTTATGACATTTTATTTATGGACTTCATGCCTTTTTGACTTTATGATATGCCATAACGCCCATAAATAAACATGTATTGAAGCCCAGAGAAAAACCCCCGAAATACCAATATTTTTGCTACAAAAATTTATTCAACGAAATTTTGGGCGCTATTACATTTTTGACCGCACGCCGCACAGTGGGAGGACTTCATACAAGTTGTGGCCATAATTAAAAATAATAGACCTACGCCATAAAAATTTGGCACACACGCGTTTTGGTGTAAACCAGTGACCGGCATTTTCGAGTTTCCTATGCCCGCGGGTATAGGATAGAATTCGCAGCCAACGCGCTGCTTTCACACGTACACTATAAGCATCTTCGTGAAATGCACGAAAAAAAAACGAACGTAGGCATTCGGTCGTGCTGTGAAATGATTCAAGCAAGTTCAGCATTCAAGCAAGCAAGACCTCGCTGCGCAACTTTTTCTTATACACACAAAAAAAAAAAATGCTCGACGATAAATGGGAATCTGATTTTTTTTTCATAGAAAATATGAATGATGAAGCACAATGCTTAATTTGCGAACGCATTATTTGTCGTCCGCATAAAAGTAATTTCCTAAGGCACTTCTCGCTTTGTCGCGCTAAATATGATTCTTTTTCAGGTGAACAAAGAAAACTGAAGCTTTTGGAATTAAAAGCTGAATATGATTGATCATGTTCCTGTTGACGCATTATTAATTAATTATAAACACAGATTTCAAGACTTCCATATAATTGAAACTGCAATAAAACTTTATAATTACCTTTTAATTTGCAATATAACGGAGCAACCTATAGTATTACACGAAGAGCTTACCATGCTAAGAAATGACATAAATCTGCCTTTAGAAATGGGTACAAATTTTTGGAAAGAAGTAAAAGAAGAAAAATATCCAAAAATTAAAAATGAAATTTATAAAATCTATTCCATGTTTGGTTCCTCATATAATTGCGAGATAGGATTTTCAACCCTCAAAATAATTCAAACTAAATTAAGAAATCGTATATCCGATCAACACATATCAGATTTAATGCGTATTAAAAGTTATTAGTTCGACATAAATATAGACCACATCATCGAATTTGAGCAAAGTTCATTTTCTATACAGTGTAACTAAAGATTCGCGCTGCCGTTCTCTCAGGCACGCACACAAGTGTGCATGTTTATGTGTTAGTTTGCCCATCACTGGTGTAAACAAACATTTTTCCGAATCTCGATCAAATGCGCCCTCGGGCACGCCCACCTACCATACAATTTTTTTTCGAAAATAATTGAATGCAAAGTAAAAATGCACTTATAGTTTTGTAAAAGCACACTTTTATCTTGAATACTTGAAAATATTTTAGAATGCTTATTTGTTATTTTTATAGTCCTAATTTATGTGAAATTTCAAATTGAAAAAACTCATTAAAAAAAACAATGTTTGAAAAAAAAATTAATTTTTTTGGAAAGTACAAGCCAAAGCTGTGCAATTCACTGTCATTGTCATAAGCCATTGTGCCAAATTTTTCAAAAATTTACTACACGGCGATAAGGGAGTAAAATTCGTACGATTTTCAATTTACTGCTATAGGAAAAAATACATTGAAAAAAATCGCAGGTAGAATTGAAAACTGATTTCTGCTTTTGTTAGAGCACACTGAATAACCTTCGAAATACTCCACTGCCTTTCAAATAAAAAAGCTAGATGAACGCGTTTTTATTTCTATACCGGGAAATTCCTTTCCTATCTTTCTTCAAATGACACGAAATCTTGTTGTGAGTGTATGTGTGTGAGTTTTCGATTTGGATTCAATTTGTGAACGCTTAATAATTGTTACAAATTTCAAGTATGTGAGTGATAATTGGATGTTCTGCAATTTGTGAATGTTTAAGAATGATGAGGTTTGTTACAATTTTAAAATATATGAACAACCAGTGAATTTTATAAAGGAGAGGATAGTATACTATCCGTTTGTATAATATCAGAGTTTCAATTTCATATATATATACACCAATAATTGTTTCTTACGATTTTTACGCGAATGCAAAGCTCGTTCTGACAAAGTAGAAAAAGTTAAATTCAGTAATATCAAGTGGCTCATTGTGAGGACGTCAAAATGGGAACAACCCCAATGACTTTCAATCTGCATTGAGCGGCTGGTTTTCGCTGGAGTAAGTGTCTCCGAATTCAGTTTGGAGGTTTTATAAAAATGCAAATTCTTTGCTTATGACTAAGGAACGTGTATCGTTCAACTTCAATACATGTACACGACTATGCTAACATTGGAAAATATTATATACGTTATTATTACTGCTAAATTGATGAGGCTGGGGCGTCAACACACACCATCATATAATAATAATAATTTTTATGGAATAATCTGAGATATTTAAAAAAAAAAACATTTTTTTTATCTTACATTTTGAGGAATTTAACATTTTTGTCATTGATAAACCTCATTTTCAAAAAATCGCAAAAAATCACTCATGGAATATTCAACAAGCGCTAAAAGTTTTCTAAATAGAAGAAGTCAAGCCCTTTCGATAAACATATCAACCATTGCCATATGTTGTTTTTTAATATTATTTTTTAAATTTACCGCAGGGAGAAACGAAATTCGTTTAATCTCCAATTTAATGCTATAGGCAAAAATTAATTTAAAAAAATATCGAAGGAAGAATTGTAAACGGACTTTTGTTTTTGTTAGAGCACACTTTAATTTTAATTTTGGTGGAATACCCCAGATATATATTTTTTAAATTTTTTCTTTTTTAATCTTAAAGTTTGAGAAATTTCACATTTTTATCATTGAAAACAAGAAATTAAGACCTTCGATTGATATATTACTCAAGTATATTGTTAGATAGCTACAAATTTTTAAGTATGTTATGGCCAAAAATTCCCACTGTGCGCCGTACAAAACACCTAGTATTAAATATTCCACATTTTATTGGAATTATTCCGTAGAGCAAAATTATTTAAATTCTAAATTATGTTTTCTTCTGTGGCTTATATAAAATGCAAAATATTTCGATACCAATAAACATTATGTATTACCACCGGAGAGTTTGAATGTGACCCAATCAATCGTGAATGAGAATCTGGCCATTACGTTAATATCTTGATTTCAATTATTGGCTTTAAATGCAAAAATAACACAGTGAAACAAAGCTGAAATAGCTGGGAAATGTTGTAATGGAAGTTGTAGGTATGGTCGCGTAAAACAAAACTGCATCCTTGAAATTTGGCGGATACCCCCATAATATTTCAGAACATATGTGGTGGATCGAATGGGTTAGGAAAATAGAAAATTAGCACACTGCTGGAGGACTTTTATTACACTTTAATTTCAATTTGTCTGCACATTGGCTCAAATATTCAAATTATTTAGATCAACTATATTTTATCGAAATTGTGTACACTGTAACATACTTTAGATTAAATATTTTAGCCTTTGCGGCTTAAGCATTACTATAAATTTTTAAATCAAAGAGCCAATAGTTGGTGTTTGGGATTAAAGTGAACTGTAAATAATTTAAACAAAGGCCGGCTACAACTTACAAAGCGGCTCACTTTTTATTTCATTTTATTCACTTTAAAATATTCAAGAAAGTAGAGATGCTGCTGCTGAGATGATTGGGGAATAAATCGCCTTGTGATTCCGTTTTGAGACAGAAAATCAGCTAACAAAGAAAACCTGTGTTGCGTCATCATAAGCTGTATAAGCTTTGTGGCGTTGTCTAACCATATTTCGGCGATCAACAGCTCCAATAAACTATTCTGTCGTTAAATCACCAACGAGTTTTACGTGCATTGCCTTTCTTATTAAGCACACAAAGAGCGAAATATATCCCTTTACGCAGCTGCTTTCTCTCTTCTACCTTGAGCAAAAGTGCAAAATCGCAGTCTATTTAGCCATATTGCCGATGGAATTGTATTCTCTCCATACGTAAGTCACTCTTAATTTGTGCTCGAGATGATTTCCTTAGTTGGATGCAAGTCATGCAGCTGTGTACTATAAGTCTCGCAATATTGCGCGCTCCCAAACTTCATTATTGTTGCCGCAGGATGAATATTAGTTAGCTAACCCCCACATGGAGATTCTGTATGTGTGCATACCTCACGATCATCTCAGTGACAATATATTTCGATGTTAAAATGATTGGAAACGAAACTAATGAGTTGCTAATTCGATCACCTATGCGTAGTATGCTTATGCCGTCCAAAAGTGGCATGATAGACAATGTATTGCATCTGTTCCCAACTGTGCTTCTTCAGCGCATTTATTTCGGCGGTGATAGTTACCTCTTGCACAACACGGATTATAAAATTATTTCCTTCTTGCAGCTCATATAACGTCAGCCTTGGATCGTAGACCTTTTGTCGAAGCCGTTCCAAAAAACGTAAGCAATAAAGCGTAGCAATCGCGACCAATTGGAAATACGTGGTAATAATGTACCAGAAACTACATGATTGTCTGTAGATACTAAAAAAAAAGATTAATTTTTTGCTGGGTTGTGTGAAGATCGAACATGACTCCACTGTGATCGATTGTAGCTGGTTGAATTTCGAATGTCCTATTTCGCTATAAACACTGACTATTTTGACGGCACAGAAGATAGCTAATGCAGAACGATTGATGAATCAGTTCACATGAAGACGTTAAAGGCACCAAACTCTTTAGCAGCACTCATTAGGTCGTTATTAAGTTTGAGTATGTCATCAGATGTTTTAGTTCCAGTCATAACATCATCCATATAGCCATCCTTTAATATCACCTGTGTAGCCAATGGATATGCGTCTAATGATAGACGAGGAAGTTATTCTAAACTCGTACTGCTAAGAAGGGTGCGCACGCTGCCTTACTTATATAGGATATAATTCTAAGTCTGTGGTGTTGTACTGCCTGGTCGACAAATTTATTCCACAAAGTGCGCTGACTGTCTCTGTGTTTTTTAGGTATGAGAATCATCGTGTACATTTTCTCCACATCACCAGACTTAATAACTCGATGTCGACAAAATCGTACAAGGGTTTCAAATATTTCTCGCTTTAGTGAAGCTCCAATAAGCAGGGTGTCATTCTGTGACGGATGATGACCATTGTGAGCCGAACCATCCAAATACAACTGTCAAATTCGTTGTCTTGCTGCCAGTTTTAAAAACATGGTGTGGTAAATTATAGCACTCACTTGATAGTTTGTGAATATCATCGTTCGATATTTACTCCATGTGTTGTAGCTCTATATATTCTTCCATGAATTGTGCGCATTGTTCCTTGATGTCTGTATTCGCAGTAAGCCTGCGCTCCGTTGAGTGTAGTCGTCTTAGTGCGAAATCGTAAGAATTCCCAAAATCGTTGCATTTGTGATTGAATGGTAACTCGACACTAAACTTTCCATTTGCTTCCCCATGTATAAGTGTGTGTAAATATTTCCTCTGCCCGTAGCTTGTCGTATACAAGGGGAAGCGGTCCACCAACTTCTTCTGTTTCCCAAAATTGTGCGAATGTCCGATCGATATCGAAGCTGGTAGCGAAAACCGATAGTGGTTGATTATTTGTAACAGTTGTTAAATCGCCGTCAACTATCCAGCCCAATGTCGTCGAAAATGCAAATAATTGTTTGCTATCAGTGGTGATTTTATCCCCTTCTAAAATTTTTAAGAACTTCGTTCCCCAGTAGTTTATCGATGTTTGATGGAACATAGAAAAATAGATCAGCTAAATCCAAATTCATGAGCGACGAATATTGTTCCTTACCTAACCCTGCTGCTGGCATTGATAACAACATAGTTTGCATAATAAGCGCATTAACGTCAAATTATAATGATTTACTAGCGAAGCAATGTGTATGCGAAACCCAAACGTGTGATATGCCAGTGGTTGCATTTTCTAAACCACTAATCGCAATTTTAGAATTCTTATTTCAGTTTTTTTCAGAACCGCTGTCTAACAGTAAACGACATTGTTGTTGTTCGTTATATTTGTCTGTTACACTGCAAGCGGCAGTTGGCAGCAGTTCGCAATGCATAGTAATTTACATTCACCGCTATATCGTTTTTTTTTGCAGTTGATGTTGTTGTTGCTGTTCGCTTTCCGTGCAAAACTGAGTGATGTCATTTGGGGAATTTCGACATGAGTATTGAGATCGGCAATTATTAGCTATATGTCCAGCTGTCAAACAGTCATAGTATAATCTTTCGTTAGCTACGAATTCTCTCCGATCTTCGGTGTTCATATCCATAAATACACTGCATTGCGACAGATTGTGTACATTACTACACTTCACGCATTTCGGCTGCATGTCTTCAATAGTGTGGTATGGGTGACTTCAATGCACTGCATGCTTTTTTAAGAAATTGTAAAAATTCAAAGAATGTTGAAAAATTCGATTCAGTTTTGAAAATTCCTGTTTCGTGTTTAAGTCTAATTTAGATAATACGATATTAATATGCCGCGCTTTTCTGCTGTAGTGCCCAACGCTTTCAATCCACATACAACATTGTCTGGACGATCAAAGAGTTTTCGTACATTAGTCGATTGTTTGTTCACTGGTGTCAAGCTTAAGAAATCTGCATCGTAGGTATTTGCTATAACTCCCAATTTACCTAAGCTACCGCAAAGGTTTCATTGAACTCTGGAACTTTTCCTATTATGTCGATCGCTTGTTCCGTTAGGTAGCCTTTTAACAGTTGCACTTTCTAGTAAGGCGTACAGTTTACATTACATTTACATTTACAAAATTTCAGTGCATGATGACAAAATACTAGTGACGTTTGAATCCAGACCAGTTGATTCGAAAGCGATCGTGGCGTTGTCATTTTCAGCCATGCGTCCTACTTCATCGTATTGACGATTGCCAATCCCCTTTATTAACGTTCGTTGTGCCTTTAATACTTTCATATTGAATTCACAAGTTGGTTCTGCCTAACTTAATGCGTTCCGACATACTTATACCATATTCAGCTCGAAGGACCAAAAAATGTTTCGGATTAAAGTGGACTGTGAATAATTATTACAAAAGCACACAAGCATAGATTTGAGCAAGTCAAAATATTATTCCATATTCCAATGAGATATAAATCAAGTCAATCAAGTATTAAGATGTGAAAAAATGGGCGCATAATTCTCTCAAAAATATGTATCCGGAATCTTGAATATGACCTTGTACACAGCTCGACGAAATGTACACAATGCATTGTATCTCATATCAAGTAAATGAACTTTGTCCATATTTGTGCCATACTATAATCGACCATAACGTTACTTGGCGATTTATGGAAAACATAACGGCAAAATGAGTATGTCAATGAAAATTGTATCCGCCTAGCCTATAGCTTCTTATTAACTTCCTAGCCGACTTGATATATGATTTGATCCGATTTTGAACATTTTTTACACAAAGCTTATTTGTCCAAAAATTGTATCTGCCCTGGCCCTATTCAAACATACAGTACTTGTGATATTTTACGGTACCCCCTGCACTATTTATTTGTTTTTTTTTTTTTTGCTAAAAACTTCACCAGTGTGAAGTTAGTACCACAAGTTAGCTCCAACAAATTCTCCTTCTTTCGTACAAAATGAATTCGCCGCGTTAGTTGAATTCACTTCTATGTAATTTTTATTCATTTGAAATTGGTTTTATATTGAAAAATGTATTGATAAATCTATTTTGAATAAAACAAAAATACAAATTAAATAAAAATATATGTCTTTGATTTTATTCCCGACACGCTTATACCATATCCGGCTCGAAGAACCAAACATTTTTTTGGATTAAAGTGGACTTTGAATAATTTTAACAGAAGCCGGCTGCAATTTACAAAACGTTCATCTCTTATTTAATTTTATTCACTTTACAAATTACAAATTATTCAAGAAAGGAGAAATGTTTCCGCTGCACTACGTTAAACTGGTCTGATTTCATAACATTTATATCGAATAACAACTGTACTAAGCGAGAAAAAGATGTAAAACGCAGAAGATTATAGTGGTGTTTTGTGAATCGCATACAGGTTCATTTCTGTACAGTTGGGATTACTACGTTTTTCTATAGGTCTGTAAGTCTAGTAAATACGACAAACTACGAAATGATTTCCAGAAAAGTTTTTGGAATGAACCATGCGTCCACTGAATTTGCGAACTTTGAAAATTTTGATAATTTGTTGCTTACTCGTCGATTGACTATAATTTAGCTTAGTGATGTCCAACTCAGCTCGTATGAACTTTGAGCTGTTGGCTGGCTCGTACGAGCTGCGAGTGAGCTCGTAGTGAAAATAAATGACACACACAAAACCATGCGAAGGCATACAATTCAATGCAAGAAAAAGAGCGAGAGAAGAGCGTAACATAGCATACACAAACAGTATTTGATTGTGCGTCAATGGACAAATTACGCGTTTTCTTTCTTTTTACCATTGCGTCTCTCCATTTTCAAATTCTTTGCTTATAAAACACGCTTGTGCATAATTAAAGGTTTTTGTCAAACTGTCGAAAATAAACAAACAAAAAAATAAAAAACAAAAACGAAATCGACAACAGAAATATGCCGACCACAAACAAAGCACACCCGAACCGATGTAAAATGTGTGTTTTTGCTTGCACGATATTTAGGCAAAAGGCATTTTGTAGCCTAGTTCAAGTTATTTCAATAAGAATTGCATTTGATGGTTTTTGTCTTCGCTTTATTGTATAAAAAGCTGTTAACCTCTCTCTTTGTCGCAGCTTTGAATATATTTTTGTTGTAATTCAAATAACTAGCTGTTCTAATGTGAGCATGAACTTTGTAATTTTGATATCTCATCCAGTAGTCGTTAATCAGCAGCCCGAGTATATAGTTAGTTTTATAAATATCACCCCGAGTAGTTGGATTATTTTAAAGGAAAGTGATCTGGAAGAAGTATAAATAAACGTTGAATCTAATTTTAATAACGGTAAATTTGGGGATGCGTTTTCAATTTTTGTTCTATATTTTGGTGAAAGTCTTTGGAAAATTTGGGTGTTGGATTTCCGTTGACCAGCTTTAAAAGTGAACATTTGCGCGTTGGATTTTTTGGTTACTCTGGAATTCAATCACTCTTCAACTGACGCTGCATTTACCCGTTGTGCATTTTACATTTGGTCCTTCGAGCCCTCTATTAAATAATTTGCGCAAGTATTTGGTGAAAAAAAAGAAAAAGTTTTTTGTTTGAATCATATTTTATATGTGCGCGCATTTGAAGTTTTGTGGTTTTTTTATATACGTATACAGTCCATTTCAATTTACATACATCGATTGCATTTTATCTCTCATTTATTGCGCTTTCGTTGTGCACTTTCGT
>JAWNPW010001007.1:0-12818 GCA_035078745.1 Diastata ussurica
GTCAGGCAAACAAAGCTATTCTTCGCGAAAACTATCCACTTCCGACATTTGAAACGTTTATGACCAAAGCCAGAGGGGCAAAGTTTTTCTCAAGGCTCGAACTAAAGGATGCATCAGTTGGAACTGCACCAATCGAGCCGAGAAATTACTAATTTTATTACGCATAAGGAACTATTTTGATACAAACGGCTACTTTTTGGTGTGAACTCGGCACCTGTGAGCTTTAACAGAAATACTGACACCATGCAAAAATGCACACAATTATTTGGATGATGTGATAATTTTCGGGGAAACTGAGGCGGAACACGATGAAGCAGTGCGAGAAGTATTGAAGATATTCGAGGACAACGATGAGCTGCTGAATAAAAGTTAAGTGTGTACAAAGCGACGAAATTAAAATTTTTAGGGCATATACTATCTAATAACGGCATTGCGGCAGACCCAGAAAAAGTGAAATTGATTTTACATTTCTGGCCAAATGAAACAAAAGAAGAACTGAGGAGTTTCCTGGGACTTGTTACATATGTGGGAAAATTTATTGCCGATTTGTCACATGTTACCGAGCCCTTGAGAGTACTGCTTAAGACCAACAGCAAATTCATATGGTCAAGTTGTCAGAAAGAAGCTTTGGTAGACCTCAAGAAAAGATTGGCTCGAATTCCGGACCTTTCGTATTTCGACCCTAAAAATAGACCACAACTGATGCCAGATGGAAGCCCGGTGGCACTTGGAGCAGTTTTATTTTAATTTAACGACAATAGCTTTGCAAAGTTTATCGGAGGTCGAATGGCGCTACTCCCAAACTGAAAAAGAGAACATCGCGTTAGTGTGGGCGGTCGAGAAATTTTTCTATTATCTGGCGGGATTAGAATTTGATCTCGTCACGGATCACAAACCTCTAGAGGCCATTTTCAAACCAAGCTCAAAACCGCCAGCGAGATTTGAAAGCTTCTGGCATTCAAATTCAAAGTCGTGTATCGTTCCGGTAAGGAAAACATTGCTGACTCAATATCAATTTCGATGAAGGCTGTGACTACAGCATTTGTCATATTGCGTCATGCGCTACACCAAAATCTATTCCTATACCTGAAATAGCTAAAGCAAGCACTGTTGACGGGGAGATGTCCGCTGCCGTAGTACACGTTAAAAGTGATAACTGAAAACGGAGATGTCCAATTGTTACTATCCGTTCCGGCACGAGCTATCATCAGTTGGAAACATTTTGTTTTGAGTTACCAGAATCGTAATACCAGAAGTGCTTCGACAGAGGCTGCTTCAACTCGCGCATGAGGGCCATCCGGGCGAATCGGCGATGAAGCGATTATTGACTATTATTCACGCTACCAAGAAATATAATTTCTCAACTCGATTTCATCCACAGCAATAATCACAGCAATGAAGCAAATTTTCTCCAGACTGGGCATGCCAAGGTCATTAAGAACAGAGAAAGGCAGAAAATTCGTTAGCTCCGAATTTAAATACTTCTGCGAACGTAATGGAATTACTTTAGTTACGACTCCTCCATACTGGCCTCAGTCGAACGGCGAAGTTGAGAATATGAACCGGTCATTGGTTAAGCGTCTAAAAATTGCTAGCAAGAACAAAGCCAACCTCAAAGAAGAGATACAAAAATTTATATTGACATATAATGTCACGCCTCATGGGACTACTGGACTGACGCCAACAGAGTTAATGTTCAATGGGACCTTCCGAGATAAATTGCCAGACATAAGGGATCTTGCGGAAGAGATAATAGATTCACCAGCGAGAGATAACGACCTACTGAGCAAGCAAAAAGGAAAAGAAACAGCCGATAGGAAAAGAAACGCTAAGGAGTCGGATATAAACGTGGGAGACAAGGTATCAAATGCAATATTTCCATCCAAGTTGACGCCAAATTTTGACTTAACGGAATATGAGGTCGTCGAAAGAAACGGCAGTGAAGTGGAGCTACTTGGAAATGGGAGGAAAGTAAAACGGAATGTAAGAAACTGTAAAAAGTTACTGGTGACAAAACCGCTGACCGACGACACTAGTTTAAATGAAAATGTGCGGCTATCTTAAACGGTTAACAATGGATCAACATCTCTTGCACCATCCCTGGCGATTCACGACCAACGTCAAGTGATGCCGCCGGATCCACATTCAGTCAACCTAGAACGAGCAAGTCATCCTGACAAACATTCCACTCAGGAGAAACCAACAACCGAGTTAAAACTAAAGCTGAAAAAGAAGGGAGAGATGTGTGTAACCCTGCCATTCAAGTGACCAATGAAAATGGAGAAGTGGCAACGCTATGGGGATTGACAGCTGAGACGAGCGAAAGCACGTTGATTGTATAAAATTGTAAAAATATAAAAAGTTGAATTTGAATATATAAATCACTACATAGAACCCGAAGTAGAGCGTTGTTACACTATGTACTGTACTATTTAATATCTACTTAATTATTCAGAAATTTTACACTAATTATAACAACGATCCATTTGCAAAAATAACACTACTGGCTTGTATGAGACTAATTTCAAGAATATGGCCCACGACGATTTCTAGCGAAACAATTAAAAGTAGTTTCAAAAAATCAAGTTTTTTTGATCAATTTTTTGTTGATGACGATGATAATATTCCGCTCAACATTTTGATCGGACAAGCTGACACAATTACAGTGGATGAAGATGAGAACACTCCGCTCTTCCGATTAACTCAAGAACTGGAAGAAATTTCAACTCATTAAAACTTTTGAATTATGTGATTTATTATGTGCGTTTGATTAGTTTGAGAGTTAGCGATGGAATGAATTTACAGAATACATTTGGCAAAGCAAGAGGAAAGAAGAGAGTATAAATGCAAAAGCATGGTAAGAACATGCACATTGTAATAGAGTGACCATAATTTTCAATAAAAAGAAGTCATTGATATTGCAAATAGCATTGAAGATTTAATTAATTGTGATGATAAGTTGTCAAGTGGAAGCTCCATGACAGATGAAGATATTACAGATGAAGTCCAAAGAAACTCCAATGACCTATTAGTTGAAAACGAGATGATAATTGAAAACAGTGCTGAACAGTCGACAACTTGTAACAAAATAGTTACTAAATCTCAACTCAAAGAGTCCTTTCAAATAATATACAACGGATTGATTCAGCGAACATTGGTACCAATTGTTGTTTTCAACGCATTCAATGATATTGAAAATTTTTTTCCCACAAATTAAAGTTCTTATTACTTCCTACCAATTTATCATATTAAAAATTGTTCAAATCTTAAATTCACATTATTAAACTGCTTAACTATATACTTAGATAAACTTATTAATCATCAAATAAAAATTAAAAAATACAACATATTTTTAAAACCTCAATAATTCAATAACCCCTTTAATTGGACATATTTTCGAGTCCCTTGCGAGATCAAATTAACGGGGTTCGATCCGTACTTTCGTTACAGTTCAGTGTAAAAGCAAAAAACTGCATTTCTCGAAGTTGCCAACTACCCGAAAACAAGTGCAATATATACGATAATGCTAAAACTTTTATTCCAATTAAATTCACTAATTTTTACTCTAATTTGAGACCAATTTAAATGAAAGATTTCGATAATCAACCTCGACAAATACATAACACGTTGCTACAATTTGAACAAATTTAAATATGCGTGCTTTCCGATCAATATATTTGGGTAGACACTTAAAAATACAGGCTTCTGCATTTACCAAATGTTTTGATCACTTCGAATTTTCTTGTGAGTGCCAATTGAAAATGCCGACACATTTTTCGTGATTATGTAGGTTATTGAAGTCCCATTTCTTCAGTTTAAAATGTTTTGAAAGGACTACACCTGTACCTACATAAAACTTTTTAAATGACAAAAATGGATAAAGAATTGACTATGTAATTTACAAAAACGCTCCAAAAACGCTTCAAAAAAGCTTTTTTTTAAAGCGTTTTTCATTTTATTTTTCGAATATACTCCGCAGATGGGTAGTATTTCACCTAACTCTATTGAAAGTGTATTTAATTACCTTTCCACGTAGATAGCTATCAACTTTCAAATTTGATAAAAAATTGGCTGAATTGGTCGAATTTATACAACACATTTTTAATTTTTTATAAAGCACTTTGTTTGCTAATGTTGTCAGGCAAAAATAGAAAATTAATAATAAAACAATTATACATAAAATAAAATTAAATAAGGTTACAATTTTTGACTGACAACATTCGAAATCAAAGAACTCTGTAAAAAATAAAAAATGTTTTGAATAAATTTAACTGGAGAAATTGGACTTCAATAGCCTATATAATCACGAAAAATGTGTCGGCATTTTTAATTAGCGCTCACAAGAAAATTCGAAGTGATCCAAACATTTGGTAAATGCAGAAAGCCTATATTTTTAAGGGTCTACCCAAATATATGGGTTGGAACGCCCACATTATTTCCGGTGATACACGGAGCGCACGCATTTTTTCCGGAACCAACCCAAATATTTGACTTGACGTGCTATTGATGTCTTTTAGGATTTTACTTTAAAATTTCTCCGGTAGGTGGCGCCAAACATAGGAATTTTTCAAAAAGATTAATTTGTCCACTAGTAACCGTCCGATTGTTTTGAAATTTTAAGGTTATGTTGGTATTGATGCGTTTTTGGACTTTACTTTTAAATTTCTTCGGTAGGTGGCGCTAAACATCGAAATTTTACAAAAAAGGTCAATTTCTCCGATACTAACCTTCCGATTGACTTCAAACTTTCAAGACTTGTTGGTATTGATGCCTTTTAGGATTTTATTTTAAAATTTCTCCGGTAGGAGGCACTAAATATAGGAATCTTACAAAAATTTTCAGTATGTGTTGGTATTGAGTCCTTTTAGCATTTTACTTCAAAATTTCTCCGGTAGGTAGCGCTAAACATCGGAGTTTTTCAAAATTTGAATTTTATGAAAAAAACATTAATTACAAATTGCATTATTTCATTAAATGAAACTCAAGCTGATAAAACCCAAGCAAATGTGGGCAAATTTGGACCACTGGCGTATAACTAGTATATATTAATACCAATATATATATTAAAACAAATACATATATTAAATGAAATTGAAAATAAAGGAAAACTTCAAGAATTTTCATAATGTTCGACAAAAATCTTCAATCAGTGACTACAAAAAAAAAATAAAAAATCTGATTGCTCTAAATCTCTAACAACTACGCCAAATCGCTGTGAAAAAAGCAACAAATCGCTTTCATGTGAGACAATACATATGTATCATTTTACCAAATATGAAAAAAAAATAAAATTATTTTACTGTTCTGCTGTTCACTTATTCTCAGATGTTCGTTCAATCTCAGTTGTTCTATCGTTCTCAGATGCATTTGCAAAACAACATATCGCTGTTCAGTTCAACAAATATAAAAAAATATCTAACTGCTCTGCAACCATACCATATGAAAAAGAACATATAGCTGTTCGATCCAATATGTGACAACATTTATGGATTGTTATACCCTTCACCAAGGGTATATTAAGTTTGTGTATATATTTGTAACACCCAAGAGGAGTGACTGGACACCATATAAAGTATATTTATTCTTGATCAGCATTGATCAGAGCTGTAAAAGAACGCAATCATATTGATTTTAATCCATTGAAGTCCTAGCTAATGAATTGAAATTTTTGATTCAAATCATTAAAAATCAAATCAGAATTGAGATTTGAAAATTTAATTCCCAATCAATTTTTGAGAGTTTGATTTATAATTCATGTCCTCCAATTCAATTGATTTCATTCTTTTTGTTTCAAATCATATGTGTTAAAAATTTGAGTTAACTCAGTAAGGAATTGAATCATGATTTATGAAATTGAAATCTTGTTCAAATCATTATAAAGGCAATTAATTCGAATAACTTTTTATTAATTTTGAGTTCAAGTTTCTAGCTTCTACCACAATGAATAAAATGAAACTTTGTAAAAATATGTAAATACAAAGAACGGTGTCTCTTAGTGTAGTACAAGGTCATTTCTTCCCACCATCTACATCTCTTGATATAATGTTGAAATTTTTGCTCTACCAGTCATAGTAATTGTATGCGCGATACAAGTGACCAACATACAGCAGTGTTTGGGCTGAAGTAGACAATTTGTTGTGAATATGTTTCCTTCTTCGACAATTCAGTACATACTAACCAAGTTTTATATCCAATGTGAATCTGTTCAATCGATGACTCTATAATCCTTTGACACTTTGAAAGAATCCTGTGAATAAAATTATTCTTTAAAAAATTCACTATTTTCATCCTTGTGAAGGTCGATCCTTTGAAAAGTTTATTTTTTCAAAAAAATTGTCAATTTTTTGATCCTTTACAAGGATCCGTGGAGTAGGATGCGGACGATGATGAGAAGGAGGAGTGGGATGATTTCTCGAGAATCCTCTGATCCTTTGGAAAGATCCTTTGAAAAAATTTTTCTTTTAAAAATTTGCTATTTTTTGATCCTTTAGAAGGATCCGTCGAACCATTAAATAATGTTTATTTTTTCAAAAAAATTTATTTCTAAAGGATCCTTCCAAAGGATCAGAGGATTCTAGAGAAATCATCCCACTCCTCCTTTTCATCATCATCGTCCGCATCCATCAGAGTCATCATCCCACTTCTCGTTCTCGGTCTCCTTTGTATCCTCCGCATCCTATTCCTGATTCCCCTCCTCATCCCATTATCATCATCTTCTTTTTTCTTATATTTCTTTTATTTTTCCTAGTCCCATTCCTCCTATATATTCTACTTTTCGTCTTCCAAACTTTCTTCGTCTTCTTCCTCTTCCTCTACTCCTTTGGAAAGTTTGGAAAGACTTAAAAGTGACTACAAAGACTGCAAGTGAGTTAAAGACTGGATGGGACTTGAAAGACTGCAAATGAATGGCAAAGACTTACAAGTGACTTGAAAGTCTGCTATGCTATGCTATGACTTTATAATGATTTGAAAATGATTTCAATTTCATAAATCATGATTCAATTCCTTATTGAGGTAATTCAAATTTTGAACACATATGATTTGAAACAAAACGAATGAAATCAATTGAATTGAAGGAAATGAATTTTAAATCAAACTCTCAAAATTTGATTTGAAATTGAATTTTTTCATTGTAATTGTAAAGTTTTATTCAAAACAACGTAGCAGTACGTCTTCATATGTTTGAAGGTTTATTCACATTAGTTTTTTAAGCACGCCGAAAATAGCACAAGGGTAAGACTACAAACAGAGAAATTCAGCATTTTAAATTCAATCATGCACGTTGGTGAATGTTTTTAAAATCGTATACTAATGAATCTTTAATGAAAATTTTTGAAATGGGTGAACTGATCAATCACCAGATTGAACATCAACACATTGACATCGTGCAATATATTTATATTGTTATACCCTTCACCGAGGGTATACTAAGTTTGTGCGTCCGTTTGTAACACCAAGAAGGAGTGACCGGAGACCATATAAAGTATAAATATTCTTGATCAGCATCGAAAGAGAAATCAATCTAGCTATGTCCGTCCGTCTGTCCGTACGCAGAAAAAATCCACACGGATGGAGATAACGAAACCAAATTTGGCACACACCTTGCTCATCTAACGAGTAAGATCAAGTTAAAAAATTTTTTGGATCGGACCATTTTTTCGGGGACCTCCAGTACACCGATGTGTGTTTTTGAGCCTTTTTTGGCACTTTTCTGTTCATAAATCCAACAAAATAGAATATTTTCTTATGAAATTTGGCACATTTATGCCAAACAAAGATATAAATATTCTGTCCAAAACTGGGCGTGATTCGCCCACTTTTCACTATTGTAATCCAATATTTGTGATTTTAAAAGAGTTGAGCAACGAACTTTTTACAATTAATGAAAATATAGAATGTGAATGATATCCCACTGTCGGCCTAAGTCGACTGTTGCTACTGTACTGGTTTTTTTGCATTTTTCAATTGATGTCATCGAACATTTTAATATTATTAATTCATAAAAATGAAAATAAATAAATAAAATAATAACAAAAATAAATATTGCAAAAAAAAAAAATAATCAACGAGCAGAATCGAACTATTGCCCTTAGATTGTTAGGGCGTGACCGCTTTCTTCTCGTTCGTTTTTTTATACACATACATGGGGAAAAATTTCTCAAGTGTACCTTCAAAAATTTTTTCTCACCGATCTTAATGAAATTTTTTATACTTATAATGTTGTTGGTCCTCTGTAAATCCTGTAAATATTTTGCCTCTAGTAAGTAGAGCATTCATTTTATAGGCAAACTTTGATGTTTTTTCTCATTAATTTTATTTGAAAAACTAATTTTTATATATGCAATGAAAATATGTTACTGTCGATATTTAAAGTATTTCTTTTGAATTTTTCAAAAAAAATAACGGTTTGTAGATAGAAAAAAATTTTCGGCAGATTTGGCACTTTTTATGAAATATTTTCAAGTACGAATTCGAAAACTTTTAATGATATTTTCGTATTTTAAATATTTTTTCCGTTTCGCTATTTCGAAAGCCTGATTTTTAAGATTTAAAATGATAGTTGTTTTAAGTTTTTGCTTGGTATAAATATCGCAGCGATATTGTAACGAGTCACCGGGTTTATTTGCAATGTTCCTAGTAATATTTATATATGTATACAATATATATGCTTCTCTGCCTCACAGCTAGCTGTAAATTTTATTGAAGAAAATCTGAGCGATAAAATAACGTATTTAGAGTCCCGTTGTTTTTGCTACCTATATATATACATATAGAATTCGACAATGTGAAGTTTTCAAAATAATTCTCACAAAATTTTGTTCGTCAACGAAGAGTGAGTATGTATTGATATGAAGTTACAAATATTTTATTGGAGGTTTTAAAATTTAACGGTTGAACATTGATATCAAAAGTATTTTATAGTTTCGCTGCTGGTTTCCCAATATTACTTAAAAGCTAGTTTCCCTACAAGCTAAGATTTGTTAGTATATACATGTACATTAGGGTGGTATGAAATTTTTTTAGACTTCGACCAATATGTAACAATTGCTCCTTGGAAATACGATTTTAGTCGTTAAATCATTTTTGTCGAAATCGATCGGCTTGAACTGCCCCAAGGACGGAGAAGATTAAAAAATGTCCAATTATTTCATGGTTCATTAACACGGTGCGACAGTCAGAAAGAGCTGGGAAGTAACATAGTGGAGGTTGTAGGTATGGTCGAGTATAACACAACTGCATACTTGGAATATGACGGACACCCTCAAAATCTGGACTTACGGTCAAAAAACAGGTTTTGGCTATCTTTTCGCACTTACGAGCCTATAACTTCCATAATTTATATGATTTTCGATTGGGTGGCAGTTTTGGAAAAAAGATATTTAGGCCTTTCCAATGATATATGTATATGGATTTGATATGATATCAGTGTGTATTTTTTAGACAAAGGCAGTTTTTTTTTGTTTTTCATATTTTTCCAACTTCATCGATGATTTTCTGTACTACATATTCGGTATAAATATTTGGAAACCACGTTTAATTATGGGTACAAGGTAAGTTATCAAACTTTTCCCAAAAACAAATATTTGAAAAAAAATAAAAAAATTTTCATATGGTTTTTGAGATTTCATATGGTGCCTTTGTGTATTTTCCAGAAAAATTAAAAATTTTTTTATATTTTTTATCAAATTGTTGTTTTTCGGAAAACTTTATTAACTTGGTCTATTATTGACGGATTTTTGAAGCGAAGATTTTTTACGGACGGTCGGTGGAATGACATATTAAATTTATTCAAAAACCAGAAATATAGCAGGAAAGTAACTTCGGCATGCACCGAAGCCTCTATACCGTTGTAGTCGGTTATAACCGACTACTTACATGCCCTTCACCTTCTATATTTGCATTTGGAGGATAGTTTTTAAGTCAACTTCTTTGGTTGCCAATTTTTGTGAAAAGTTCGTTGCTTAACTCTTTTAAAACTACAAATATTTGATTGAAATGGTGAAAAGTGTGCGAATCACGCTCAGTTTTGGATCGAATATTTATATCATTGATTGGCATAAATGTGCCAAATTCCATAAGAAAATATTGTATTTTGTAGGATTTATGGCCATAAAAGTGTCCAAATTGTAACAAAAACACACATCGATGTAGTGGAGGTACCCGAAAAAATGGTCCGATCGAAAAACCCTTTAAACTTCCGGGTAGGGCACATATACAGAGTGTGTGTGCCAAATTTGGTTCGATTATCCCAACTCCTACTATCTAGTTTTTGCTTATGGTCGGACGGACGGATGTCAGTAGGACGGACGGACAATGCTAAATCGATTTCTCTATCGATGCTGATCAAGAATATATGTACTTTATATGGTCTCCGGTCACTCATTCTGGGTGTTACAAACAGACTTAATAATCCCTTGTGAATTAAAGGAAAAAATCAAAACCAAACTAAATTTAGCTCTTATTAGCTTCGTTACCCAAAAACAACTCCAAATAGATTCGAACCTCTTCAAATAGACGATCAATCTGAACAAGTAGGTACTGTACACTGTACAAACGTTATAAAATTAAAAAAAAAATCCACTTGAAATCCAACATAGACGAAAAGTTGTGAAATCAGAAACGTTTGTTTTTGATTCATGTTTGACTACGTTTCATGATAAAAATTATAATGTCAGTGTTAAAAAAAAAAAAAAGCGTTATTGAAATTTTTGAAAATAAAAAAAAATACAGTTTTTTTCTAAATTCCGCGACTGGAATGCAGAAATACTGCTGACTGCGTAGCCGGTATTGCGTACTATCCGAGGGTTATGATCCCCACGAACCCTTGGACAATGAGCACTCCGGCTACGCAGTCACCAGTATTTCTGCATTGAAGTTTCCTTTGGGGTGGCCGGCCTGCGACCGGTGCTTGGGGATCATAATCCTCGGTTAGTACGCAACACCGGCTACGTAGTCAGCAGTATTTCTGCATTCAAGTCTCTTTTGGGTGGCCGGCCTGCGGCAGTTTATTGGGGATCATAATTCTTGGACAGTACGCATCACCGGCTACGCAGTCAACAGTATTTCTGCATTCAAGCAACTTTTGGGTGGCCGGCCTGTGGCTGTTTATTGGGGATCATAATCCTTGGACAGTACGCAACACCGGCTAAGCAGTCAGCAGTACTTTTGCATTGAAGTTTCCTTTGGGGTGGCCGGTTCTTGAGGATCATAATCCTTGGGCTGTAAGCAATACCGGCTATGCACTCAGCAGAACTTCTGCATGGAAGTCTCTTGCAGTTGCATTTTACACTGGTATGGCGTTATTTCCTTTTCGTCGATTTAAACATATAGCTTTATTTCTCAATAGCTTGAGAAATAAGGCCATATGGCTTTATTGCCTATGGCTTTATCGCACGTCGCCGAAAAAAATACGTGCCGTTCGTCGTATTCGAACTCGGGTAGTGAGTCACAGGAACGACATGTTTCGTTCAATAACATGTATATTATTATTATGTGGATCGAAAGTTTGACTGAAAATAAATACGTAAAGTAGACGCCTTCGGTGGTGTAGTGGTAAGCATGCTCGCCTCTTATACCGAAGGTCTGGATTCGACTCCCAGGTAAGTCAAAATTTTACTTAAGTCGTGGATGTTTTTTCAAAAAAATGGTTCTTTCATATCAACATTTCTTCCCGAGTCGATGGCCATAATAGCTAGTACTCTTCTGTGTGTAAATTAATTGTAATATTAAATGTTGCAATTGATAATATAGTAATAATAATAATACATACGTAAAGCTGCCGAGTTTTCAGCTGCAATTCAGATTCACTTTTTGAAGTCTGCAAAAACAAAAAACGTAACAAAATTTCAACTCACTCTGGGGTTCGAACCATGGACGCATTTTATATTGTTACTTTAGAGCAACGAGCCACACCTCTCTCTATTATATAAAATAACAATTGTCACTCCAAAACAATCCAAATAAACAATATTATAACTTGGCGTTATAAAAATTAAAACGCCGTATTAAAACTTAAATTTATTATGAACATTTTACTTTATATATTTTTTGCATACACATTTATAATGCCATTATTAAAGTGGAAATAATAACATTTCTCTTGATTTTATTACGTTTTTTTCCCCCTCAACCGTTTATAAACTTTTGAATGAACACACAGAAGGAAAATACGACATTAAGGTACTGAAGAATGATCAAGTTAAAATTCAATCACAGACACCAGAAGCAAATTCAGCCATAGTGAAGCAATTGGAACTTAAAGAGACAGAGTTCTATACTTACAAACCAAAGCAAGATATGTGCTTCAAAGTTGTATTCAAAAACATTCATCCTTCCGTAGATGTTGAAGACATTAAAAGTTTATTATACGATCTTGGTCACAAAGTTAGCAACATTTGGAATGTGAAACGTAGAATTACAAAACGCCCTCTCCCAATATTTATAATAGAGCTAGAGTCAAAAAATAACAACAAGCAAATTGCCAACAGTACGGACATACAAAATCTTACTGTTGACGGAAGCCTAGGTCTATCAAATGCGCTGGAAATCATTTATCGACTTCTTGTCTACGCAAAACTCATTCAACTGATGTAAAATGTGTGCTTTGTAATGGCAATCACCCAGCAAACTATAAAGTATGTACACAGAGAAAAAAAAGGCATAGTAAAATTGATTGCGTGCATAATTGAATCTGGTATGCAACGCAATTGCAATTTTGTAATTGATTCAATTACTTAGTAGTTGAATCATTTACAAACGCAATTGAAATTATTACGTATGCGAATTTCGGCGATTTTCGTGCCTCATTCGCCTTGAGC
>JAWNPW010001008.1:0-12814 GCA_035078745.1 Diastata ussurica
TTATTTATGTTCTCATTCATGCATATTTCAAAAACTTTGCTTATGTTTGGCAGCAGACTTATCGGACGAAGATTTTTCATAACTGTTGTATCTTTATCTTTTTTCGATAGTAATACCATTTTCGTTATTTTCCATTTCTCTGGGAAGTATGCATTGTTCAACATGTTGTTAAATATGGTGTAATATTCTGCGATTAAAATATCTGGTATATTTTTTAATACTACGTTCGGAATATTATCTATTCCAGATGACAATTTGTTTTCATTTTGGAGAGTTCAGCTCAGCTGTCAGTTGTAGTTGAATTATTGGTGGAATGGTGGATTCTATGTGCCAGAGCCTTTTGTTCGAATTTTTTAAACTTGTTATTCAATTGTTAGCATTTTTGACGGTTTATTCAAACAGCCTACTGCCAACCACACTACATTGACGTACAGTGACTCACAAAACTATTCGTTGCGAGGTATAAATCGCACATGACACTGAATTGGCATGCTTTAGAGATCTATCACTGACTCCGTTTGTTGCTATCAAGTAGACAAATTTTTACATAACGCATTGCAAAACAAATTTTATCAAAATTTTATTCCGTTATGAAGATATAGCTAAAAAACATTTTCTGACGCATATTTAAGCTCACAAAAGTATTCGTTTTTATATCAACATATTTATTTACATTTTTTTTTTGCAGTGAAAAAGTAGAAATCATAACAATTTTAATATTTGGTATGGTGCCCCTTGTTGGCATATCGCCTCCAATCGTCGCGGCATCGATTGAACCAATTTCCGGCAATAATCGGGGCTTATTTTCTCCCATTCAACTTTCAGCACTTGCTTCAGTGCTTCTTTAGACAAAATGTGGTGCTGCCTGATTTTTTTCTCCAGATGACCCCACAAGTTTTCAATGGGATTGGTATCTGGACTCTGTGGTTGAGTTTGCAGTTGTTTGGTGTTGTATAGAAGTCACATTTTAACTATCCATGCAGTGTGTTTCGGGTCATTATCCTACTGAAATTTATATTGGTTATGCGCAAACCCCATTTTGGTGGCACTGGGAACCAAATTTTCTTTTAATATTTCGAGGTACATTTTGGCGTTCATTATGCCATCGATAAAAACTAAGTTACCGACGCTGCGAGCTGACATACATCCCCAAACCATAACTGACCCCCCACCATGTTTTACTGTCGGTTTTGTGTTTTGAATTTTCAAAGCCTCTCCACATTTACGCCACACTATCCGCTTGTCGTCAGATCCGAAAATGTTATATTTACTTTCATCGCTTTTTGCGTTAGCAAAGGTTAACCTTTTCGATATGTTAACTGCTGACATATACGGTTTTTTTCTCGTAACTCGGCCATGTATATTGTTTGTCCTGAGCACTCTTCGCACTGCGTCGTCAGACTCGTTTGTGTTAAGTGTTGTCTGCAGTACATCATTAATTTTTGGAGCAGAAAGATGTGGATTGTTTCTGTTTTCCTTCAGAATTTTCCTTTCCTCTCTCACCGACAAAGATTTTGGACGTCCATTTCGCGGAATATTCTCCAAACTATTCCGTTTTTTTAAACGGCTTACGACGTTTCGGATGGTGGAAGGGGCTCTGCTGAACATTTCGGAAATATATTCTGTTGATCTTCCCTCATTGTGCAGATATAATATTATTTTCTTTTCTGCAGTGGTTAACTCCTTGCCTTTGGGCATTTTGATCAACATGATTTTATCTTCATAACGGAATAAAATTTTGACGAAATTTTTGTTTGCAATGCCTTGTGTAAAAATCTGTCTAATTGGATAGTAACAAAAGGAGTCGATAATAGTTCTCTAAAGCAGGTCAAATCAGTGTAATGAGTGTTTTATACCTTGCAACGAATACTTTTGTGAGTCACTGTAGATGCGCAGAACTTTTAAAACTTTCAACCTCATGTACGCAATCATTCTTGATGTGAGTGCATATTTCCCTATTGAATATAAAATTAAAATTGTACCTTCAGTTTAAGTAGTCGACATACTCGTAGATAATTAATTTTTATAGTACGCTCTGCTAACTATTTTTCTCCAATTGACGAAAACAAATTTCAAAAATTTCAATTCAATTCAGTGGACTCGATTTCTGAGACGGTTAATGAATTAGTTGATTTTCTTAGGACCCTTTACCTAACAAGGGCTCATTTCATTCACATTTTAATGTCGCGTGCGTTATCATGAGTGAGCAATACTTCAATCATCCTCACGTGAGTCGTAAAAAAAATAGTAAACGTGAGCGTGATTTAAAAAAAAAAATTTCCGTGAATGTGCCTGTTTGGACAATTACCTTTCGTGAGCGTGCGTGAGTCAAAAATCATTCACGCGCCCATTTCTATTGAAAATCTTCGCTTGACTCGCACAAAATCGGTTGTTACCGAGCAAGAATATTGCAAACAATCCCAGAAGGACTTATGAAATCAAGTAATGGGAAACTTTTGTTGATAAGCAAATTGGGATGAGATGGGTCCTCGGCACAAAACAATTATATATGTGTTTTTTATAGCAGCTGTTTTAAAATGATCTGGAATAGTGTCACTTTATATTGGATATTTAAGTTGTTGAAAAAATTTGTTTATTTTCTTGTTACAAGTCATAATAGATACGTCATGTGACATACATGTAGGAAATTACAAAGTCGCAACGACTACAAACATTGACGAACACAAATAGACGGAACACAAAGCAAATAAAACTAACGGGACTTTACAAAGCGACGAACAAAGAATAGAAACAATACGCATGAGTCAGTCAGTTCAGTTGTGACAGTCGAATTTTGAGTGTCAAGAGAAACGCAACAAATATTCTGTGTTTACTATTTTTCTATTTTAAAATAAAATGTTTGCTAAAACATAACAAAAGCATTTCATTTCTCCGGATCCCACAATTTTTGGGGGCTCAACCGGGATCTACTTAGTAAAATACTGAAAAAAAAAATTAAAATTTTAAATCGTGAAAGTGTTTGTGTGCGAGCGAAGGAGATTGTGGACCAAGCCGTGGTCCAAAAGAAGACAGTGTACCAAGCCGTGGACACTAAGAAGATTGTGCACCAAGCCGTGGACACTAAGAAGATTGTGCACCAAGCCGTGGTCACAAAGGAAGACAGTATACCAAGCAGTGGACACTAAGAAGATTGTAAACCAAGCCGTGGTCATAAAAGACGACAGAAGGAAGTAATAGAAGTGCATCAAGCCGGTGACGCAGTCAGACAAACGTGGAAACATCGCGAAACAAAGTAGATCGAGTATCGTCATTTTCAAGTAAGCGTATCGTTGATATCGTAGTAATTTTTGCAAAATTTTGATTTATCGCAAAAATTAAAAGTGCCTGTAGTCAAGACGCAAACCACGAAATTTTTCCGAATAAAATTTTTGTCGTGATAGCTATAAGAAATAATTGAAGTTGAGACAACAACCGAAAATTATTGCAGCTTATAGCAGCATATATAATTTATAGCATATATAATAGTTATATTCAAAAATGAAAAATAACGAAGCATACTTTTAGTAGTAACAGTTCAAGAAAGTAAAACTAGAAGCATACTTTATATTGCTAGATTTTCAAAAAATCGAAGCATACTTTATATTGGCACATTTTCGAACCAAATTATTTATAAAAGTCATAATTTTTAAGCGATCAAAATGGTTATATTTTAAATTAAGTACAATTTGGTCTCAAACTGAAAATGGACTTGACACAAATTTTACAAGCATCAGTAAAAGAACTGAAAACTAAGTTGGGTGAAGTGGGATTACAGACAGACGGACATAGGGCTGTACTACAAGAACGATTGATACAACATTACAGTTTATTAAGGGTTCACGAAGAATCAGAATACGGTGAAGCTGCATCTATTTCTGACAATGACAGTATACGAGATCGATCGTCATTCACGTTGAGAGATATCGAAGAGCCCTTATCAAACTTTACTGGTGTTGGTCAGCCGTATATAAACCAATTGGTAAATGATTTCGAGGAAAATGCATTCGCTATGAAATGGAACGATTTGCAGAAGTTTATTTACGGAAAACAATTGCTGAAAGGCGGTGCCCGAAATTTCGTCAGAAGTCAATCTGGCATTAATAATTGGTCATCGTTGAAAGCAGCTCTAATTGACGAATTTGGAACGATACTGTCGTCAGCCGAAATACATCCAACATTAAGAGGTCGACGCAAGAAGCCACAAGAGTCATATAGAGAATATTTGTACTGCTTGATGGAAATTGGAAGGCCTATCAAACTCGACGAGAAGAGTTTGATTGACTATTTTGTGGAGGGTATTCCCGATTCGCGGTATAATAAAGACATTTTATACCAAGCGAGAACAGTGCAAGAATTGAAACAACAGTGTCCGATTTACGAGAAAATCAAAGGGCCCAACACGCAGCGAACAAATACGAAACCAGAACTACAAGAGAAGTAAACGAAATAACGACGAATGTGATCAAAAGAGGCCAATAAAATGTTTTAAATGCGGTGATAAGGGCCAATTGGCTAAATCATGCAGTTTGGCAGATTTCAAGTGCTTCAAATGCCAACAAGTGGGACATCGTTCATATGAATACAAAAATGAGAGGAAAAGCGTAACTGTCAAAGCAGAAAAATCGAGTCTACAAATGATGCAATTTATGTCACCCTGTAACCCTGTCAAGGACGTCCAGATCAACAAATCAAAGTTCACGGCAGTGATCGATACTGGGAGTGACATATGTGCCATGAAAGTTAGCGTTTATAGATTGCTGGGATATTCTCATTTGAGCGGAGCAGTCAAGAAACTGGTTGGAATTGGTCAGAACGAAATTCAAACACTGGGTGTCCTCGATCTTTTGATCGACATCGATGGCATTCGGTTGAGCATTAGTTTCAATATTACCAAAGACGATGATATTCAATATCCAATAGTGATAGGTAACAATATATTCCAGTCGATGGACTTGAATGTGAACGCTGAAGGAGCATATTTTTCGAAAAAGAACTTTACAAAACACAATAAAGCTGAGGTGGAAACGGCTGATGATGAATCGAAAGTAAAAGAATTGACATCAGAATTCCATAATCTTTGTCAAGCTGTTTTGAGCGAGGACAGTGTTGGTATTGACGAGACTCGACATTTACGAAAAGATTTACGCGAAAAGGTGATCCAATTAATCTTGAACTATCAACCTGCCTCTGCAGAACCATAACCCGTTGAGATGAAAATTATTGTATCAGATGAGACTCCAGTATATAATAGACCAAGACGATTGTCATACCAAGACCAGTGTGTAGTATAACAAGAGGTGGACGATTGGTTGAGCGACGGCATTATTCAATCAAGTTTCTCCGAATACGCGGCGCAAGTAGTACTGGTGAAGAAAAAAAATGGATCCAACCGACTTTGCTGTGACTATCGCAGAATTAACGAAAAGATTGTGCGTGACAATTTTCCCATGGTGCTCATAGACAACGTACTACAACGTCTTCAAGATGCGAAGATTTATACTACTTTAGACTTACGTAATGGATTCTTTCATGTACCAGTGGCTGATGTCTCTCGAAAGTATACGGCGTTCGTTACTCACAACGGGCAATATGAATTCTTGTTTGTACCTTTTGGCATATCGAATTCACCAGCTGTTTTTAGTCGATTTATATTTGCGATTTTCCCACAATTGGTGCAGAATGGTACGGTGGTAATCTACATGGACGATACCGTGATTCCAGCAAGAGAAGAAAGTGAAGCACTGATTATGCTAGAAGAGGTATTAACAATTGCGGCAAAATACGGACTACAAATCAAGTGGGAAAAATGCCAATTTTTAATGATGAAAATAACTTTTCTTGGGTATTTTATTGAAAACTCTACTATAAAACCATCGCATGACAAGACAGCAGCAGTTAGAAAGTTTCCGTTGCCAAAAGATAAGAAGTCACTTCAACGATTTTTGGGTCTGACTTCATATTTTCGACGTTTCATTTCAGGATTTTCTTTAATAGCCAAACCGTTGACAGACCTGCTGAAACAAGAAGCAACTTTTAAAATTGGAGCATTAGAAGAAATTTCATTTGAACAATTGAAAGCTGCTTTAATGAGTGCACCAGTCCTTAAACTATTCAACCCGAAATCTTTAACCGAAATTCACACGGACGCGAGCATGTATGGTTACGGTGGCGTACTTCTCCAAAAGGATTCCGAAGACCAATTGTTCCATCCGATAGAGTATATGAGCAGAAAGACGACGCCAGCAGAGCAGAAATACCATTCGTATGAGCTAGAGGTGCTAGCCATAATCGAGGCATTCAAAAAATCGAGAGTGTTCGTGCTAGGAACCAAAATAAAAATCCTAACTAACTGCAACGCTTTCGCGATGGCCATCAACAAAAATGATGTGCCAGTGAGAGTATCCAGATGGGCGATGTACTTGCAGGATTATGACTACGAGATTGTACACAGGCCAGGCACAAAAATGAAGCATGTGGACGCATTAAGCCAAATTTCGTGCCTTATGATGGAAGACTCATTGATACATCGTATTAGAGAAGCCCAAAGGAAGGACGAATGGATTGATGCGACTAAAAAGTTGTTAGTTAACGAAAATTACAAGGACTATTTCATCAAACATGACATTGTGCATAAAGATCCAATCAAAGAGCTAATTGTAGTACCAACATCATTAGAACAAGAAATTATACAGATTGCTCATCGTCAGGGACACTTTGCTTGGAAGAAAACTCAGGATTTAGTCCGAAAACAATTCTGCATACCAAAAATTGCCGAAAAAGCATCAAATGTGGTCAGAAGCTGCATGGAATGCATCGTCGCGGAAGCAAAAGCGGGCAAACGTGACGGTTTTCTCAACCCGATTAATAAAGCAGATAAGCCTCTTGGAACTTTTCACATTGACCACGTAGGGCCAATGGAAAATACGCATAAATTATACAATCACTTACTGGTGGTAGTAGATGGGTTCAGTAAATTCGTATGGCTTTATCCAACTAAAAGTACTGGAACCAAAGAGGTAATCGACAGATTGAGTAAACAATCAGCTTGTTTTGTAAACCCTGAAAGGATCATCACAGATCGAGGAACAGCGTTTCCATCTCACGAATTTAAAGATTATTGTCAAGAGGAAGGAATACAGCACTTGATGATTGCAACCGGAGTACCGCGAGGAAATGGACAGGTCGAGAGAATTCATCGAATTGTCGTTCCAATGTTGGCCAAGTTATGCGTAGAAACTCCAGGAAATTGGTACAAACACGTTGACCGAGTGCAGCGAACGATTAACAGTATCTCACCCAGAAGCACAAAATTATCACCTTTTAGAATACTCACCGGTATCGAAATGAGAACGTCACAAATCAGCGACATAAGAAAATTGATCGAGGAAGCAGCCATTGAGGAATTGCACATAGAGCGCGAGCTAATTAGAGACGAACCACGTGAAAACATTGCTAAACTTCAAGCCGAAAATCGTATCACGTACAACAATAAACGAGTATCCAAGACGAACTATGACGTAGGCGACCTTGTTGCTATGAAACGAACACACTCTGGATTGAAGTTGAAGCCTAAATTTCTTGGTCCATATAAGATCACAAAAAATCAAAAACATGGTCGCTATACCGTCGAAAAGCTTGGAGATGTCGAAGGACCAAACTGAACGTCGTCAGTTGCAGAATACATGAAGCGATGGAATCCTACATCCGGGTCGGATGTCAACGCAGGATGGCGGAATGTAGGAAATAACAAAGTCGCAACGACCACAAACATTGACGAACACAAATAGACGGAACACAAAGCAAGTAAAACTAACGGGACTTGACAAAGCGACGAACAAAGAACAGAAACAATACGCATGAGTCAGTTAGTTCAGTTCAGTTCTGGCAGTTGAATTTTGAGTGTCAAGAGAAGCGCAACAAATATTCTGTATTTACTATTTTTCTATTTTAAAATAAATTGTTCACTAAAACATAACAAAAGCATTTCATTTCTCCGGATCCCACATACGTTACGTGGCAGATATTTCCTTAACGATTTTCTTAAATATTGGTTCCTAAAATTTATGTGTTAAGTTTTTATTTAATATCAAAAATAAGGTAAATTGAAATATTTGTTCAAAATATGCTGTTCTAGCTACTTTTATTTTCACAGTTTCTCTTTGCTCCAGCTTCACTTTTTTTTGTCTCGATTTTTCTTTTTTTTTTGTTTTATAAGGTCTTTTGCCATTTTTTCTTCAAGAAGTATCTCATTATTTTATGTCAATACCAAGATGCCTCTTTCGTGTTTTCGTGATCTTTCATTCGCTTTTGCACGGTACTCTAAGACCCTTTTTTAATTTCTTTATATACCGCTTGGCAGTTTTACTTCTTTTTTCATGTTCCAGACATCTACACAAAAATGCACATAGCTTATAATAAAAATAAAAATATTTGTCTTTCCATTTACAATTAAAGTCTCGTCACGTGAGAAACTCTGAATCGATAAAAAAGGTATTTGTTTAGATTAATAATCGAAATGCAAAATTTTTTTAATTTCTACGCAGCTTACTATATTTAAATTCAACATTTCAGAAACTTGAAGCAGAAAATGCATTAGGAAAGGTAACAAATGATATTTTTGAGCTACGAACGTGACATTAGGAAATCATTGAATGTAAAATACCATATAAGCGTTTACCGAGCTTTTTTTGATCTTTTTGCACTTTTCTTTTTATAATTGTTGTTGTAAGACTAACATTGTAGTTCGAATGAAAACATAACATTCGTCTTAAAGCGGTAAATATCAAAGAGAAAATGCTATTAATTGTTACGAAAAACGAAAAACAGATATCTTAAATTTTCCAACGATTTATATCATGGTACCAACTGAGATAAACTCTCAATACTTTAAAATAAATAAAATTTGAATACTTTTCTTTCATAACATCATATGAAAACGCTTATTTACTAACGTTTCATTTTTCGATGATACTATATTTTTGTAAATATAGTATCATCGTTGGGCTGTTTAAGAAGAGCTTCTGCTTCTTTACAAAAAGTTGATGATGTGTGTGCAAAATGGTTCCTTAAACTCGAGATGTAAGCATCGGATGAAATGAGCAACATACGGAACAAATTCACGTTCGTTTTTTGACGTGAAAATTTTCTTGTGCTATGTTCCCTGTAGTCCTATAGTCCTTATTTCTTTTTTTTGTGCTTCTTCAGATAAATCACCGATTGAAAGAACGTGGTGATTGAGGGCTATGCCACCCGGTGTTCACTAAAATTTTGTGAACACTGGGTGGCATAGTCCTCCATGGATATAACTTGTTGTACAAGTCAGAAGTTTCTAGAGCGAATGCTTCAAGTTTAAATGAATTTATGTCCCTGTTGGATGAAATAACTTATAAAATTATTTTGAACTTCATTATTAGGTAAAGATCGACCTCATTTATTTGAAAAGTAATGTGTGGATCTGCAAAGAATCTTCTTGCTGTGTTGCCGTCATTACTATTTCCCGATCCCATCTTCGGCATGTCAATTATTAGTCCCATTTTTCGAAAGTCTGCTTGAACTTTGGCCTTTTTCTTCTCACGTTTTCGTTTGTTGTCTGGGTTTCCTCTTATGGTGCCTTTATTTCCAAAATCCAATTGTTGAAAATATGCCTTTTCTATTTTGTCACCATCATCATTTATCATTTGTTGTAGAATCCTTTTTTGATTGCGTTGCAAGTATTCATCAAATGATTTCGTTTTTGCTCGTTTTGTTTGTGTTTCATCGTTTTCCTTATCATCATTTTCTTCAGGTATAATTTGCAGAGTAGTAGCCAACCATTCATCATGCTTCTTCAACAGTTTTGTTCTCGAGAATGAAGTTCTTTGTTTCGAACTTTCGTTAATTTGACTATGGCATCCATCCGCACCGCCAAATTGTTGAAATCACTTTCGCTCAATATTTTGTCCCCTATTAGATAGGAAACAATTTCGTCGGCTTTAATTTTCAAATCAAGAACCATTTCGGCTATCAATTTGTAAGTAACTTCTTTGCTTTCCATATTTTATTTTATAAGAACTTTAACTCGGCTTTGCGTATACACGCTCCAGTGATCAAATTGATGCTGATTACCACAGTAGATAGAGGAACGAGACTTGATGGAAATAGTCACCACTGTCCAAACAAATCCCTTTTTTTCGAAAAGTGACTCAAATCACCACTTACCGATGTGACAAAAAAATGAAAACGTAGTGTAAGTTAACATGAAGATAAATGACATAAATGCAGAAAAAATTTCCAAAACATATACAAAACGTAATTATAAACATAGCAAGCTCGCTAATCCGAAAGTGTGTAATCCGAATTATCCAGTAATCCGTATTGAATTTACGATGCGCTATTCTATAGTGCATTGATTACAATAATCAGCGTCTGCAATCATTAATTCGGATTAGCGAGCTTGCTTTGTATTTGTTTGCGTCATAGAAAGCATAATTTTTTTAAAAAATTTTAAAATTCCTATATGCAATGGTAACATTTGATGTGAAACTCACTAGGTTTATGGCAACACTTAGAAACAGATTGCTAGGAGCGTCAAGCTTTGCACACCACACTTCAATATAACCTCGAATGGCGATGTCTCGTTACTCTAACTTCTCTGCTAATTACTGCTTAATAAGTTATCATCGCAAGTACCTAGTTGGGGCGGTATGTATTAAGCAAAAAGAAACATTTTCAAGTTAAAATCTACCTGCGGTTACCGGCATTAAAGCTTAAAACAAACAAATAAGTGCAATTAATAATAAGTGAAATGTTGCGTATTTGGTTTTATTGAATAATATGAGCATCGGGAAAAGTTGCAGCAAACATCGCAAAAATTTTCAAATATCGGTTTTCCAGCACATTTTTACATATAAAGTTTTTAAGAGAAAAAATATGCGATAAAAGTAAGCTTTTCAAAATCCTATAAATCTGTGCTCTAAAAATGTTTAACATACTTTTATCGGCATAATATTAGGATTTCTTTGAAAAGATGAAATTTTCAAACGAAAAAAAGACGGTCCCAACGGGTCACTTGGAGAGTTTGTTCAGAATACATTAAAATATCATAGTAAAGAAACAACGGCTTGATGAAGCGCGATGGCTGTTCATTTGTGTCTGTTTTTCTCCTTCAAAGTTGAAATTTGTGAAAAAACGGTAATTTTTGACTAAAATTTAGTTTTTCAAACCACTAAAATAATTAAAGCTCGTGACATATAATGCAAATTTATTCAGGTTCATCTAATCTATCATAAAATAAAAAGTTGCGAACTTCATTTTATTGTTTCAAAGTTTTAGATCACAAAAACTAACAATTTTTTAAGGGTTTTCAAAACTTAGTTTTTGATGTAAAATTTTCAAACGGCGCACAAATTTATTTTTTCGAGCGGCAAATCGGATTGTTAACCGATTTGAAAACCTTGAAAAATTTCAATGGTCTCTCAAAAGTTCCATTCTAAAAGTACGAAATATATTTTCCAAAATTTAAATGGATATATATTTATATTTTTCATAAGGTGTTTAATGGTTTCATAGTTGTATTCACTTGTAACTGTATTTTTTTTCTAGACGTACAGAAAAGTCTCAACATGAAACTATCAATGTGGAGGGCAACGAAAATAGTAAAAGGTTGGTAGGCTGTTGTACATTTGGATATGATTTTCAATAACATGTCTTTTTGTAGTCCGGACTCTATTGAAATTCATAAGCGAAGAAAATAGGGAAGGATGGAAGAAAAAATTTCTCTTTCCCAAATTTTCGATTCAAAATTTGATCAAAACGATGTGCAAAAATCGTTTGCTCATTGACTCAGTTTTTTTAAATTAAAGCAAAAGATTTGTTGAAAGCCCAAGGGCAATGCTGTTATAATATAAAAATTAAAAATGGTACCCCTTGGGAAATATTGTGTATAGATGAACATGAAGACGAAAACTTTTTGAGTAAATTATAAAAAAAGAAATTTACTCCATTATCTCCAATTTTTGTTTGTTAAATAAATATTTAAAAAAAAACTTTCAAATAAAGTCATATTTATCATGATAAAAAAGAAAAGAAAGGACTTTACAGTCGTTTATAACAGACATCTTAAATACCCTTCATCTTCTATATTTGTATTTTGACGATAATCTTTAAGTCAACTGCTTTGGCTGCAAATTGTTGTAAAAAATTCGTTGCTCAACTCTTTTAAAATAACAAATATTTGATTAAAATGGTGAAAAGAGCGCGAATCACACCCAGTTTTGGACAGAATATTTATATCAAGTCACAAAAATACGCAACGGTGTACTGGAGGTACCGATCCATAAACACTTTAAACTTGCAAATAAGGCACATATACAGAGTTTGTGTGCCAAATTTGGTTCGATTATCTCAACTCCTACAATGTAGTTTTTGCTTACGGTCGGACGGATAGACAAACGGACGGACGGATGTAGCTAGATCGATTTCTCCAACGATGTTGATCAAGAATATACATATTTTATACACAAACCTAATATAGCCTTGGTGAAGGGTATAAAAATGAATACAATTTTATGCCGAAAAATACAATTTTTGAGTCGGTTTGATACAATTTCCCATCCCTGTTCCGTAATATTCCTTAAAAGTCCATTCCAGTCAATTCCTATCTTCCCTTTTAGAGATGGGATCGTGTCGTGAATTTTACCGTGAAAACCACTCACGCACGTAAACTCACGCAAATATGTACTAAAATTTTCTAATTGCATTTAATGTAAATTTACTCAAATTATTGTGTTGGAAAACACATGAGAGTAGGGTGTATTATTATTGTATTATTTTTTCA
>JAWNPW010001009.1:0-12813 GCA_035078745.1 Diastata ussurica
AGAGTTTTTAGTTTTATAGAAAATTAGCAAATCGGCAATACTGCCTGTAGCAGAACTTTATTGAATATTTTTTGTTTCCTTACCGACGTCGGCAGAAACATACATATATATGATAAACTTTTGTAAAATTTGGTAGTCTTTTGTAAAACTAGCCTATACAAACTAATTGACGAAAACTGTTATGTTAAAATTTTTTTCTGTGTGGTTTGAAAAACTAAATCTTTGCCGAAAATCACTGTTTTTTCACAAATTTCAAATTTGGTCTATAAAAACAGTCACAAATGAACTGAAAATGAGTGATGAAGCCGTTCTTTATTATGATATTTCAATGTATTCTGAACAAACTCTTCAAATAAACATGATACGGGCGGACCCGCTGGGACCGTCTTTTTTTCATTTGAAAATTTTATCTTTTTAAAAAAATCCTATTATTACACAGGTCCGAAAAGTATGTTCAACAATTTTTAGCATATAGAAGTATGCAAATAAAATTTTGTATGGGAAAAAAACAAAAATTTCATAATTTTTAGATATTCCTAAAAGTATGCACAAAAAATATTGTAGTATTTTTGTATGGAAAAATCTGGTGGAAAATCAAAATTTCCAAAATTCGATGAAAATGACGGAACAGCGAATGATCTCATTTTCTAATATGACTGATTAATATCATTTCACATCTTCTTACTTGATATCAACCAAAACTATTGGTTTTTATAGCTTTGAGGTCACATACCTTTTTTTTTGTACCGGAGGTACCCAATCCCAAAACCATTGCAATGTGCATATAAGACATATACAAAGCTTATGTTAACCAGAGGCAATCATCTCAAGTCCTTCACTCCATTACCCGCTTCCAAAAATCATCAAAAAACGTTCAATTTCGCACAAAACAAATTATGTAAATTCAACCAGAATTTCGGTTTTTTTATAATTTAGTTTTCTGATATAATTTGTCTATCTTTTCCAAAAAACTTCAATCAAAAAATCCTACGCGTTCTAAACTTACAACTGTTTGACCGTGGTCACCTCAAAAAACGGCCTTTTCTCCCACTAATGATGCTGATTCATATACGATCTCACTTCGTCTGAGCGTTGCTTACTGAGCGATTAATTCTGAGTTGTTGGTCTGCTAGGAATCAAGTTCGATGCCAAAAGCCGTTGCAAAATCGCCGTTAAGAATCTAAATAGCTAAGAACTGTAACTATCATAGAAACAGTTGTTTTTGTGATTTTTTGGAATTTGGCTTAAAATTTTTATTCTATCGAATTTGTATTCGACAGAATGGTTTTTTTTTTTGTGCAAAAATTTATATTTTCACTTTCAAGACAAATTAATTATTTGGATTCTATTGATTTGAACCATATACAATCTTTTCAGTTTCACATCAACTCTCTCTGCTGAAAGATGCCACAAGTTTAGAATTCTTAGCATAAGAGGAACCTTTGGCGTGAGAGCACTTTATGAAAAAACGTGGACACATTGACGTTGCGACGAAGACCGGCAGAGATCAGACAAGCTTATAAAAAAAATCTTTTATCTATTAGGTGAAGTTCTTCAGACAATGAAATTAATTATAATTATACCCTTCAACATAGATATATTAAGTTTATGTATCTGTTCGTAGCACCCAGAAGGAGTGAACGGAGACCACTTAATATATTCTTGATTTGGCACACACACTCTATATATGTGTGTTTTTTGAACTTTTTGACACTTTTATATAAATATTCTGTCCAAAAATGTGCGTGTGTGGGTGATTTTTACCATTTTGATCGTATATTTGTTATTTTAAAAGAACATCGAACTTTTTACAAAAATTTTCAACCAAAAAAGATGACTTGAAGATTATCGTTCAAATACAAATATAGATGGTGAAGGGTATTTAAGTAGTAGGTTCTAACCGACTCTAACGTTTTTTCTGGTTTTTGTTCTATGTTGATATGACAATCAGCTCATTTAATCATTATAAAATATCATTTTATAATTATACCCTTCACCAATGTTATATTAAATAAAACGAACACATTCGTCTTGTTGAGCTTCACTTAAAATTCGAAAATCCTATCGATCCGACTTCTTCATGTATCCACGATGATTGTTTTATATTCACGGTATGGCGGTAGCATTCAAGCCCATTTCATCAGCAATAATTTTCTGCGGCATTTCCTTGCATCTTCATCAATTTTGGACTACAGGTAATATAGTCGAATATTTCGTGAGACGCTCAAGTGAATTTTTTCCATAGGCTACTTGGCACCTATTAAATATTTCCAAATCCGTAATCCACTGAGTCTAGTTCAGTCAATTAGCATTTTGAATGTGAGAAGTCGAATGAGACAGCATGTGTGGAAAACTTTTTTCTTTACGCAAATATTTGGACAAAACTTTGTATTTAAGGTGTAATCAAATATTTTATAACTTACATAGACCTTATTGACTATAAATATCTGTAAAAATTATAATGATCGAATAAGTGTCAACTTCCATATAAAGATCCACATTGGATACAAGCTTAGCTGGTAGTAATCATTACTTTTGTAATCAAATTAGTTTCAATTACCCATTAAAAGTAATTGTAAAAAGTAATCGATTACTTTGAAAATATGAAACTAATCAATTACTTTTGAAAATTACTATAGTAATGGAAAAAAGTAGTTGACAAAATTTCAATTAGATTACTAATTTAATTGAAAAATTTTCAATTACTTTTTCAATTAATTTCTTTTCTGTCGAAAATTTGTTCATATTTTGTCTAAAATGTTGGGTAAATTATATAGTCTGGAAAGCTATAACGTAAATTTTTGACGTCTCACTAGAATTCTATTAGAATGTCGAAAATTGAAGCCTAGATTCTAAATTCTGGTATGAGGAAAGCTTTTGAACCGCTCTTTTAGCTGAAATATATTTGTGGCCATAAATTTCACATTCACATCCAGATAAAGTTGGACAAATTTGAATAGTGTTGCCGTTTTAGCAGTGTCCTCAAAATATTGAAATTTCGACTGAATGGTTCATTCGAGCACCAGATGCTAATGGACTACACCGTTAGACAAAGACATCAAATTGTATTTCCTTGATGTCGGTACAACCAAGCTGTTTTTCGAGTCTATTTCTGGCCTTTGTTTTTGGTATATGTATAAGTAACGAGAATCCCATCTCACACAAATACGTTGTGCCAAATTGTGGATATGATTGTGGATATGATTGTATTTCCGTACAATAGCAGTTTTCCGAAATCGATGTTTCATAGTCCATTTGATTATGTCCATTTGTGCATAGTTCAACAAGATCTTCTTTTAATAAATCTCCATCATCCATTGAGTCGAGATTAAATAGAAATGTATCTATCAATATCTCCAGTAGTAAAATATCCGTTAAAGGATTCGCCCTACTTTTGCAAATGATCCTTAAGTTCGGTGTTTCTTTTGTCATCCGAAATAAGAATTTCTTCAACCAAAGGAAAGTTAACGAAATTTACAACGAATCAATTGAATTTAGTATATATAATATTGACGATAAATCAGTTGAGAACTCAATTACCAATTTTTACAAATTTTCGAATGAAAAAAAAAATAATTGAAAAAGAAATTGGAAATTTTTCAATTACATTAGTAATCTGAAATTTAGTCAACTCCTTTTTTCTATTAGTTGAGTAATTATCAAAAGTAATTAATTTAGTTTCATATTTTCAAAGTAATTCATTCCATTTTAAAATAAGATTAGTAATCTATTGGAAATTGTAATTTAATTGAGTTTACCCAGCTCTGGATACAAGTGCGTTTGTATGAAAATTTTTTTGTTCTTAGAATCTAAATAAAATGATGTATGCAAACATTTTGTAGTATTGTTGTCCAATAACTGAAGTAAAACTAAAGCGACCGACACGAAATTAAGTTTGCATGTCCATTTTATTATTCCCTTCACCGAGGGTATATTAAGTTTGTGCGCCCGTTTTAATATCCAGATCGAGTGATCGGAGACCATATGAATTATTAGCCATGCCCGTTCAGAAGTCCGTCCGACCATCCGTCTTACCTTCAACAAAAACTAGACAGAAGGAGTTGAGATAATCGAACCAAATGTGGCCCACAGACTCTGTAAATGATTCAAACTTGAAAGTTTAAAACGTTTTCGGACAATTTTTTCGGGCACATTCAGTACGATATGTGTTTTTTGAGCCTTTTGATATTTTTATGGCTATAAATCCTACAAAATACAATATTTTCTTATGAAATTTGGCATATTTATGACATTCAGTGCGCGTGATTCGTCCACTTTTTACAATTTTAATCGAATATTTGATATTTTAGAAGAGTTGAGCAACGAACTTTTTACAAAAATGTTCAACCAAACAAGTTTACTTAAAGATTATCGTCCAAATGCAAATATAAAAGGTGAAGGGTATTTAAGTAGTCGGTTCTAACCGACTATAACATTCTTTTTGTTTTTTTTTTTGTAATTAAGTGCAAAACTTCTAAATTTAACCCGTTTATCTCAATATATATAACAAATTTCGATAATATTGCTTATATTCTATTCTCTATCAAAACACCTTATTATGCTTCCCTCTCAAAAACTATGAGAGGCTCATGTTCTTTTAATTTCTGATTATGATTCATTGAAATTTTCAGAAATGCAAACCATAGAAAAAAGAATTATATATATTTGTTTAATGCAAGGAAAATGTTTTTCAATGTAAGATAAATAAAATATTTATTCTCTTTCAAACGAAGATATACATGTTTTAAAAAGGCTTTGCAAAGCATTGAAGGCTAGCAGCTCTGGTATCTTTTTTTTTTAAATATCCCATTTATCATTGCGAAAATCACTATTTCTGACCTATATATAATCATTCATTGCAACATATACTTGCTTCAAGACTAGTGATGGCACGATTAATGGAAAAATTGATGTTATTTGATTCTTTTCTTTCTGTTAACGATTTAATTATGTCGTGTTTTCCCATTCGATTAATCGAAAAAATAATTGATTAATTCTAAAATAATCGAACGTACAACATTACTGGTAAAGTGTTGTATTACTTCAAGATTAAAACACTTGGTACACTTCTTAATTTATATATTGTATATGAAGTGTCGCTTCAACTTTTCTCTTTTGTAAATTCTTTGTTGAAGAAAAGCTCTTCTTCTTGATTTTGATTTTAACACAATGTGTTTCTTTTATTTGTTACGCCAGAGTAAAATTTTAATATAAAGTAATACATTACAATATACATTATTGAATTTTTATTCGTATTATAAAAATAATTGGCTCCAATACGAAGTGAAGTGTGGAAACATTTTTCAAAAGAAAATCCAAAGACGATCAAGTGCCTCAACCTATGTTTGAGGTCGTTATCCTGATAGAAACGAATGTTGCGGCACAGACTTATTTTAAGTTTTCGATCAGAATACCAAGATACATTTTTATACTCGATCTCGTCTATGAAAACTAAATTTGCATATCATACATCCTCTTGAAAAGAGGTATAACTCAAAATTTGCCATTTTTCAGAAAAAGCAGAAGACACAGTGCAGCACAGATTTCGTCGTAACAAAAAAAAAAAAAAAAAATTTTAACTGTTTACAATAATATGTAATGTAGAATGTACAATTTCGAAGAAAGTTCCATATATTTACTCAAAACTCCGCATTTATTTTTTGTAAAATAAAGCTCCTTGCAACCTTGAAAATTTTATCCACTGATGAGGGACTCATCTGCGAAGGCGATAACTAAATTCCCCAGCTTGCAGCTAGAATGCCAAAAGTGTTTTCGATAACTCACCGAGCTCGACATAGCCGATAATTGAAAGCTTCTCGTTCTGAAGTCCGATGCCTTCCTACATACAATATTTAAGAAACATTTGTATTTTATTATAAAAATGTATTATCAAACCTGGATATGGTCACATTAGTGTACGTTTCAATGAAGACGCTGCGTCTTCAACCATATAATATGGAAACTTTTCATGTGTGCCTGGTAATTGCGAATTCCACAACACACCACCATCACTTTCAGATCCATATGTTTCAATATCTAAAAGGGTAAAGGTATAATTCGCGTCGCAAACCGCAAGCAATACAATTGAATAAGCTCCTTTATAGTTGAAAAAAGTTGAACGGACAAGTGATGTTGATGTGATTGCCATCGATAGCAACAACGCAGTTCGGCAAATCCTACATTGAATGGAAATCGTTTACAATACGTTTTCATTCATTTCAGTGCGTTGAGGATAATTACACTGAAATGAAAAAACACATTGTGCCAATGAATCTTTTTGTATATGGATGTATATAAGAGAATGTATGTGTGTTTGTTTGTCTCCTTATAACTCCGAAACCGTTAAACCGATTTTTATACAATTTTGATGGAACCTCTAGAATAGCCTGGGGAGTGTTCCGGTGAAGTTTGGTACCGATCGTTAAAAAATAAATTTAGTGCGGCTATTTTTATTCTGTTCCATATCTTTTGAACCTTATGATGTATCCAATTGCAGTTTGCTGACAGATGTTATCCATTTAAATAAAAAGAAAATAAATTCAGGATTTTCCCCTTAAATGCCCCTGAAGGTTTTCGGGACAAAAAATGGGGTTAAAAGAGATTTTTTTCTTCGTCTCCTTATAAATCCGAAATCCCTATACCAATTTTTATGAAATTTTGAAGCAACTTCTAGAATAGCCTGTGGAGCTTGGTACCGATCGGACCGAAAATAAATTTAGTGTTTATTCTTTTCCATATCTGAAACTAATAAAGCTGAAACAGAAGACGAGCAAATGGGCTTGACCAACGCTGAAATAGAGTATCAACATCAAGAGCTGCTAAACGGAAGAACAACGAAAGTCTTGACTTGAACAAGAGCTGCTGGAACGGAGGAGCAAAGAGATTGTCGCCTTGAAAAAAAAAACGTGGTAGAGGGTCGACTTCAAGAGATACTGAAACACCCGAACAATGCATTATCCGACTTGATACCAATCGATCGGGAACAACCCATTCAATAAAATATAAAATTAGTTATAATACCTTAATAATAGCTAATACCTCATTTACCGTAGCTGACATTGGATACCATGGATATCTTTCCATATATAATGAGACAGCTTTTCGACAGAAATTTTGAAATTTTTCGACATCAATTTCATAGTTGCATGAAATGCTTATTAAAAATACATAAAAGTTCTTTAGAACCTCAGGGTCAAAACCAAGTATTGACGCCAACTTTTCGGTTTTTAAAAATGCTCTTTAGCTGTGTTCTAGTCATTAGTACTGCCGCTTCCGTTTGCCTTGGGCTTATCGTTATTAAGTTCAAGCTCCTCCCATAATTTGCCTTGAATTTCCGCTTTCCGTGCAGCCATTGTCTCTTTATATTGAGGGCCACGTACTTGTTTATTCAACTTTAAGGGCGTATTCCGTATTCGAGCGCTTGTGAACGCTTTGGCATAAAATTGTCCGATTGCAGATCAGCGATTGCCATAAATTGAAGAGCTCCACAGTTTGGGCAAGAATTTGTTCCTGTTAAAATATTTAGGACTTTCCATCAATTAACATCATCTTAAGTTCAAAGTAAACGTATAGCATTTATTGTTTGCATCTTTATATACAAGCGTCCGTGAATTTTGAATACGCAAGTCCAAATTAGCTTTCTCTTTTAATATATGAGCCTTTGTTTATGTAATGAACACAAATTTAAGAGGTCTACAAAATCGCACAGACTGTAAAGTAGATGGTTTATCCAAACAACTTGATCTATCGAATCAACTAACTTCAGCGGTGTTAGGGTTGTTACAAACAAAGATTGATCTAGTGTATCTGATAAATTCAATTTTTTATCCAATTGCAAATTTTGTTTGTAGAGGCTTTGGCCAGTCGAACCGTGAAATCCATAGCTGGACTTTTATTTTATTTCCGAAATATCTGTGTATTCACTAACCACATCGTTTTGTAACAACATTAAGCGCTCTAGTTTTGTAAAGGAACTGTAGCAACTGACTCAGTAATTAATAATTCATTAGGTCTACTTTTGCCTTTTGCAGCAATCAAGCTCGGGAAATTGTCGCAATTCCGGTTTTTATTTTGATGTCTTATGTTCATCTATTGCCTTTTTGTCAAGCTGTTTTCTATTAGAAAATCTAAGGCTTCTTGTAGAGTAAAAGGTACAGGTTCAGCCCTCGTTTGTTGCTCATCCAAGTTTTTCAAAGGCGCATTTTTTGCAGACACCGCCGTTGCATGGACAAGAAGATTTGTATTATTGTTATTGTCAGCTGAAACCTCGGCAGCTTATTTGCGCTTTAAGCGAGAACTTGACAACTCTGCTTGCGTATCAAAAGTGCTCTGCAAAATTTTAAAATTCATTGTTATTTTAAAGAGCGAATTTGGCTAAAAACATTTCACTCACCAAGTTTCAGTGTTGTGCTTACAATAAAAATATTCAACAAATCAATTCCAGTCCGAAATTGTAAGTTGGAATTCTACTTAAAATTGTGAACATTCTGCCGCCTCTGCACCAACAGGTGTCTGGTTTCACGTGTATGTGTGTGTGTTTGGCTTTATGTACAAATCTATACACATTTTTTTAACTAAAACTGCGCGACGTTAAAGCTGTGGAGTATGTATACTACTCAATAATTACTAAGTGCACTTGTTTCTTCTTTTGTGGCTTGTAGTACTTTGTTATTTATTGAAATCTTTAAACTTTTATATAAAATTGTTTTGTACCGCGTTTCTTTTGTGTTTGTTTACTTCCACGTACATGTATGTGTTTCGTATACGTAGGAAACTGACAGCTCAACTTTCTTGGTGTTACCACCTAGTTGTATTTTTTGAGGGATGTTCAATGATTTTTCTTTGTAAATTGCATATGTAAATTACATGTGAAAAATTTTGTAACAATCTACTGAAAATTTACAACTATTCAATTTTAATAATCCTCTTGTTCATAAACGTGCTATTTTTATTACTATTTATTTATTAAATAAATAAAAATAAATTTTTGTGGTTTAAATGCTGTGGTGAGCTCCTTAGACATAATTCTTCCATAGGAAATTTATAGCACTAAGGTGTCCCGTAAATGCTGTCAACTTGTCCAAGATGAAAAATTTTTTCTTCTTCTTTTCTTTTAATAAATAATTTCTCCTGCTCATACACTCGTTGTAGACTGAAGAGAAATGGCAAACAACGTCAACGTCACTTAAGTCGCCCTGCCATGATACAAAAACTTTGGAAGCGCCGACCGAAGTCGATGCTCCAGCATCCTCGAAGAGCAAGAGCGCCAAACGTAAAGCCTTTCGATACAAAGCGGGCATTGCGATCAAAAAGAACAAGGGGTAAAATAGAACCTGAACCCAGATGAGGTTACAAGCTTGAATTTTGCCAACGCAGCCATCGAGCAAGGGCAAAAACACTTCGCCAAGCGCGCAAACTTCGCGGCAAGCGACCCTGCCTATGCCAGCCGCATTGAGGAGGAAGTGCTAACATGCGAAACCCCCAAGCGGCAAAGATCAAAGGAGATTCCTACTGAATCGCAAGCAGCTAAGAGGGGCAAGCATGGATCAGCACCGAAATCCAAAGGCGGGAAGGCAAAAGCAAGTGACGTTGCAAAATCGCACCTGACTGTGGCATTGGTTGATCACGGCAACGAATACGGCCAGATGTCAACCGACAACTGGAAAAAAGTGCAGGCAATCCTAATAAATAAACTTTTTGAGTTTATGGATGCCAATGCGGACAAGCCTATGCCCGCTTTCGAGGGTGCAGGGTGGTTTAACGATGTGAAGATTATCGCTTGCAGAGACGAATTCTCCCTGAATTGGTGCACAGAGGCTGTGAGAGGGCTGGGCAGCATCTGGGAGGGGGCCGTGCTTGAGATAATCGAGAGGAGCTAAGTACTGACAATCTCGAAGGCGAGGGTTAAGTTCCCGGTTAAAATGCCGCAAGAGCGAACACTGGCGCTTTTACGCAGGCAAAACCCAGATATACCGACAGGAAACTGGAAGGTATTGAAGGTGATGGAGTCGAAAGACCCAAACAAGGGAGTAACATATATCCTCCATATAAATAGAGAAGCGGAGGATATCCTCACCCTATTTTCGGAAGGATGTCATGGGGCATGGCTAGTGTTTACCTCCGGCTCAAAAAACGAAGCCCAATTGACAAAAACGACAACACCCAGATGAAGTGGAGAACGACCTTGGTCTGAAATCCCCCACGGTGGCCACGGGTAACATATCTATATGCGAAAGTGAAGAGAGTGATTCCTTGGACAGCTCGAACATTCTCAACATGACTGTGAGAGGGGTGCACACAGTGGATGAAAATTTTACAAATAAATTTACACCACAGTAGTGCCGCCTCCGCGGTACTTCACAAAACCCTGGATGAAGGGTACTATGACGTAGCGCTCATCCAAGAGCCCTGGATAGATGCCGAAGGCACTATCAAAGGGCTGGCGTCACGAACTTACAACATTTTCCACTCTACAACGCAAGGTAAGAAACGTTCCGCTATAATGGCAAAAAAGATCTTAAGTTTCTATCTCAATTATAAATACAGCACAAACGATCTGACAGCAATAGTCTCCAATAACAAAAATGGAGGTTTAGCGTGGATCGTATCTTCCTACATGGCTCAAGATCTGGATTCGCCACCGAGTGACCTCTAAATGATCGTCAGCCACTGCAACAAATTTAGAGCGAAGCTCATCATCGGCAGCGATGCAAATGCACACAACACCATATGGGGATGTGCGGACATCAATGTACGGGGTGAGTCTCTTCTCCATTATATTAACAATACTAACCTCGTAATTGCTAACCGCGGTGAGGAGCCAACTTACGTAGGACCCATCAGTAGTAGTGTTCTAGACATCACCCTATAGCCAAGAAACTGGGAGGTATCAGACAAAGCCTCCTTTTCTGATCACAAATATATCAGTTTTGAAGTTGAGTTTGCACCAAAAGTCGTTGTGAAGGATTTTAGAAATCCGGAAAAAAAAGACGGGCAAATTTAAGCAAATTGTATGCAGGAAGCTGAAGGGCAGCTCCGCTACACCTCTTTGAACCATTGACGATATTGAGACGGCGAACCAAAAGCTAACTGCTACCTTAGTAGAAGCCTTGGAACATTCCTGTTCAATTAGAAGGTCAAGCAAAAATCCACAACCACCTTGGTGGAGTCGTGAAATTTCCTCGGCTCGCAAAAATGTCCAAGACCTTTTTAAAACAGCTCGTAGGACCAACTCAGCCCTAAACTGTAGTCGCTACAGAGCGGAGCTAAAAAACTTTAAGTACACCATAAGAAAAGCCAAAAGGCTCAGCTGGCAAGCGTACTGTGAGAAAATTGAATTCACAGAAGATGCAGCTAGACTGAAGAAAATACTCACGAAAAAGAATATTCCGCCAATTCTCATACAGAAGAATGATGGGGAATGGACGGAAAGTGCTACTGAAACACTTGAGACACTCATGGCGACCCATTACCCAGGGTGTCTAAATGCCAGCGGCTCAACCGCCCCTCAAAACGCACCCCTTTTGTCAGGGGTTCCGCCAAACATTTTCACTATTAACAGAGTCAACTACACTTTAGACTTTTTCAAGCCTTTCAATTCACCAGGCTCCGATAATATCTATCCAGCTATGTTGCAAAACGGTAGAGAGTCAATTGGAGGCTGGCTCACAGATATCTTCAATGCATGTCTTCTTTTACAGTACGTCCCATCAGCGTGGCGTCGCGAAAAAGTGGTATTTATTCCTAAAGGGGGTAAAACTACTCACGCAAATGCTAAAGACTTCAGGCCAATATACTTGACTTCTTTCCTTCTTAAGACAATGGAGCGCACAATTGACTGTCACCTCAGAGGTAACATTCATGATGGCCTCCTACAACCAGCTCAACATGCCTATCTGAAGGGCAAGTCCACAGAGACAGCGCTACACAGTGTCGTACAAAATATTGAAAAATCTCTCCAACACAGGGAGTATGCCTTAGGGGCATTCCTGGATATTGAAGCGGCGTTCAATAACATCTCAAAGGATTCTTTAATTGAAGGCCTACGACAAGAAGAAGCGAACGAATTTATAATAGGGTGGATCGAAGCTCTGCTTAGCAGTCGCCTCATTACTTCGTCATGGGCTGCGCTCCCGCGCAGAAACTAGCCAAATGTGGGACACCTCAAGGAGGGGTTTTATCCCCACTCCTATGGATATTGGCCTTAAATCCGCTAATGCACTCACTGAAGCTTCAAGGCACCAAAGTGGTAGCCTACGCTGATGATGTAGTGCTACTTGAGACTGGCAAATTCTGGAACGAACTCATAGAGCTGATGGAGCACTCCCTGACCACTGTAAGCAATTGGTGCTCCAGCAGAGGGCTCCGCTTAAAACAGAAATAGTGCTCTTTACCAGGAAGTACAAAGTCCCTACCTTTAGGTATATTCGCTTGGAGGGAGTCGACATCAATTTTTCAAAATTGGCAAAATTTCTTGGCGTAATCCTGGATTCCAAATTGCATTGGAATCTTAACGTACAAGAACGTATTACCAAGGCTAACATCGCCTACTATACTTGTAAAAGGATGTTTGGTCGGACATGGGGATTAAGTCCAAGGGTTACTCATTGGATATATATCTCTATAGTGAGACCAATCCTATTATACGGGGTAGTAGTGTGGTGGATGACCCTGGAAATAAATCTCTCCTTAAAAAATTAGAACGCATCCAGCGACTAATGTGCTTAAGTATAACGGGTGCTTTGAAAACAACAGCCTCAGCATCCCTAAACACTATCCTACATATACTACCAATTGACATCCAGGCAAAAGCAG